>SNQN01002134.1:16666-69502 GCA_008642245.1 Bassia scoparia | reverse complement strand
CTCGTTAAACTACTTCTCCCCATTCTTAGTTTCTGCAATTGTGGTATAATCTTGCTTTGCAAAACTGATTGAACCACACAACAAATTTTCAAAGAACGAAAAAGGAAATGAGAAAAGATGCGAGAACACAATGTCAGGAGAAGTCAAAAAAGAGCAGAAGTTACGGCGAGGAAGTTAGTGCTAACCACAGTGTAAACTCAAGTTGTTCCAAAAAACACACTTACGCCTAACCCTCCAATTAACAGTTAATTTCGTAATTTGCTCACGGTTTATCTCTATATATAAGTGAAGGGGGGAGGAAGATGGTTCCCCCTTCAAACCCCAAAATACCCTTAATGAATTCATTATTAAAAAAAATCACAAAAGAAAAAAATTAAACACCCTTTCCATTTTCGATGTTTCATATTTAAAAAAGAAACGTTAAATATGGGATATGCCATTAAATATCTTAAGATATTTTAATCTCTATTGATACACATAAAATATCTATTTTACCCTTAATGAGATGTTATTGTACTCCGGACTTCGTAAGTTATTTATTTTTGGACCAATTAAAAAACAAACTGCATTGACTATGCAATGTAAATTTATAATGAACATTTAAGACTAAATACCAATAACATCACTTAAAAAATGAAAAAAATAGTTTTTAAACTTATATTATTACTATCCTCTATTATATAGGAAGGGGAGGAAAAATGGTTCCCTCTACAAAGACTACCATATCCTTAATGATACTACTCCGCTATGAAATGACTATCATATCTTCATTATTTAATTGACAATGATTTAAAAAATATTATCATCTCTTTTACCTTTTCATTTGTCATAGATGTGACAAGTAAAAATGCCATTGCTTTGAATTTCAACTAAATACTAATCAAGTAATGTTTAAGTTAATTTTCTTTTCTTACCATAAAAAACGTTTGTAACAATGAACATTGCAAATCTTAATGGACAGCTAATAAAAGAATTCAATTGACAAAATAATGTATAAATTGACACAATGAAACAAAAACGTAAATACTTAAATTTCATTCATATTAAAGTTTACACTCAATCAGTAATATTCGGGGATAACATAATTGGTGGACCAACGTAAAAATTAGTTGTATACCTACAACCAGTTATAAACTATAAAATTGTACACTAAGTATATGTCTCACAATATTATTCTGCTAATCAATAAACGATTTATTGTTTAACATGCAGGCATCCGTGCAAACCAATACTAGTACAAAAATCAAAAATCAGCTTTATTAAATGGGATTTTTAAAAATTGGTGCTTACCAATAGGATTTTTGCAAGAACCTTGGCAACAAAGAATTTCCCCAAAAAAAAAAAAAGTCCAAAAATTCATTTCAGTTACAAGCAAAAACTCGCCAAAGAAAACTTTGAAATGATTTAAAACAATATGCTATATGCTTGCAAATCCATATTGGTGTCATTTCATCTCTCAAGCATCATCAGACCTTAACTTTCATAGGTACTAGTTTGTATAATTACAAACTTCTAATGTAAGTTAGAGAAAATAAAGAAGATATTTTTTAGCAATAAAACCAAGCAATTACACAACTAAAATAAAAATTATTAAAAAATTAATAAATGAATGTTAATATGAAACTAGAGTTGATAAAAGCACATAAATTGCACATTGATACACATGCACAAGTAAAAATACTAAGAATTTAATAAAATATTTATTGTGAAGCCTTAAATTTAATTTAAATAGATTGATCATGTCGGGCCGGCGAGCTTGTCATTGTAAAATTAGGCCTTTTAATCGGGCCGGACCGGGCTTGGAATCTGGGCCTATATTGCTTGCCCCAAAAGCCCGAAAAAAGTGGAACGCTTGGCGGGCTTTTTCGGGCTTTTGGGCCGGCTCAAAATATTAACTAAAATGCACAAAAAACCTGATAACAAAGCCCACCAAAGTTTCGGAAAATCGAGGCCCGCCCGATTTCGGCCGAAAAAAATCTGTCCAAAGCCCCTAAAAAATTCGGGCCGGGTCGGCCTAGCCGCGGCCGGGCTTATTGATCCCCTAGATCTAATATGAAAAAAAAAGAAAAACACATTTTTAAAACCTAACTCTCTGTTACGATCAAAATTATATTATTGACCACAATTGATTAAAGTTGGACCAACGTTGACTAAGCAACGTTGACCAGAGACAAGCGATACCTAGGTATGATATATTGTTTTATATTTGAGTACTCTATCATATAATATTCAAAGTTTCATTTAAGCAAAAGCAATTATAATATGAAGGGAAAATGGAAAAAAAACTGATGTCATATACTCATAAAGTGGTTTTTTTGAGGAAAAAATTTTATTTGACAAAAGGACACAAACCAATATGATGTCAAAGCGCGCATGTTTAGTAATTAATTACAGAGTAATCTATATCTTCTCTGTTAATATTCATTAGTTCAGTTCAAGACATTCATCCAAGAAAAAACATAGTCTACTCCACTATTTTGAAATGGTATGGTTACTGTATTTAAAACCTCATATTGACCAAAAAAAATTCATTTTGTTCAATATTATAATGATTTTACATCCGTGTTGGTTCAATATTATATAATCAGAATGTTTTTATGATCTTCAGTGCATCTGAAAACAGGCAAGATGTGCTATGATGGAAGATCAAAACACCTTTACATGAGGAGGCCACAGATCCTAGTAACTTATACAAAAGGAAAAGGAAGTTGTACTGTAGATACCAGCTCATTCTATGATTTGATGGTTTCTTGGCAAAAGGCAAACTTTCCTGGTTGAAGGATGGTGATGAGAACCACGCCTTTCCATAATCTATCAAGCGGGTGAAGACTTCAGAGCAATGTACAGTCAGTCATGATATGCACGGTTGTCTTCAAGAAACACCGGAGCAGGTTTCAAGGCTTTCGTGGATATTAATTTCATGAATCGCGTGGATTGGACGTGCCTCGAAACGAACATCAAAAGGAGGATCATTTTGTGAGGATGGGATTCGACTCACTCGAGAGGAGGGTTTTATTCCAGCGAAGTTCTTACCCAAGACTGCGTTGAAGAGGTCACCCAGTCGAGTTTGCAACGAATTTTTTCTGATTGGCTTCAATTCTATTCTACCAACAGCCCAAATCTCTATGACTTGGAGTGAGGAGGTGAATGACTCAATAACAATGGTGTTGCTGCCACCATAATCGTTGCTGCTCCCTCCACTTGGCGTTCCTGCTCCCATCTTCGACTAAGGTAATTCTTCTTCTTCTTCTTCTTCTTCTTCTTCTTCTTCTTCTTCTTCTTCTTATTATTATTATTCTTCTTCTTTTGGTCTCCTTTGTATTAACCCCCTATTTTTCATTTGCTCTTTACTATTTCAATTTAACCTGAAATTATCCGGTTTTTAGCTGCTTATGCTTTAATTAAAGGTTTGATATGATGCTGATTTTAGTAGTGTGCTTGATTATCTTACTAATGAATTGCTTTCTGAGCATTGCCTGACCTCGATTTAGCAGAATTAGCATCTGAATGTCAAGCTGAGTTAGGGTTAGGGTTTAATTATTCTTGTTAATTTTTATTATTGGGTTGAATTTTGATGAGTGAACGGGTAAGCACCAATCCATGAACTGAGAAGTAACCGCTTTGCGAAATTGGGGTGCAAACGGGTATCTAATTTTTTCCCACTCCCTGTTTTTGTTTCTTTTTTGTTTGGTCCTGTATGAATGATTGTATTGCACACTTTCTGACAAATGTTTGCAAAATTAGCCCTTTCTAGTTTTCATTTTTTACCTTCTCATTTGTGTACTTGTTTTTTTCCCCTAGTGTTCGATGTTGATATTGGAGATGGAGAGCCATACGTAAATTGCCTTATAACCATCAGGTATCTTTGTTTTTGTTTTATACTTTATCTTCTCTAATGATGGACTAGACTTTCCTATTTCTTATCGTTCGTTGTAGGCATTTTATTCACTGAAACGACGTTGTCAACAATTTATGATTTTTAGTTCTTGTAATTCTATCCTGTGAATCTTTGCTTCATAGAGATTATACATTAGATTGATTTTCCCCCTTTTTTGTTCCAGATAATCCTTATGACACGGCTGATAAGTGGCTTTTAAAAGAAATTCTTCCACTTTCGTATCGTCAGCAAGTTGTAGATTTCATTCTGCAGAACACTGGTCAGAAGTCATATTATTTGATTCATCTTTCCGTGATCCTTATACTGGAGGTAAGTCAAAATGTATTGCTTCTCATTTGAATTTGGATAACTCTATTTTATTGATCGTGAGTTTGTTTGCCATTGCAGCCAATGCCTATGTACCCGACGGACTCTACCAACCATGTATGCTCTTATGTTGAAATGTTGGCCTTTTTGTTCTGGATTACAGCTGATCATCATGGCTAAAGTAGGCTTTTCTTAAACCTAAGATCCCAAATAATGAGTTTCTATGTCTCATAACATACGCTTTGCTTTCAATTTGCAGCTGTTTCTGCTAAAACCTACTTTCAAGCATATCCCAAGGTATATTTAAAGTTTAAAGTTATTTTTTGACACACATGGTATTTTTTAATGAATATAGTGTAAAAAAAATAAAATGTTAAATAATTTGTGAGACAGGAACAGATCTGTAGATATTCATGGATAAGAAAAGTGATAATCGCCTTGATTTTTCTTCTGAAGTTTGAACAGATGCTCTTTCATGACAATTATGGCGAATTGATTTCCTTAGATTATTTATTTATTTTTGCAGGAAGGTTTCCTGTCTTGACGTGCCCAATTTGATGGATTTTGAAAAAGGTGTCTGAATTTAACAATACTCTCCTCTCTGATCAGGTAGGTACTGCATTTGTTCATGTCAAAATGTTTGTAGACTCGTATCTGTCTTTTTTATCTATTTTAGATTTGGTTGTTTTTGTGTATTGAGTTTCGTGAAAGTCTTTTGAGTAATTTTTGTTTGTTATACAATTTGAAGGAGCAGAAGCAGCTCTCACTCACAGAAACGGAGACTTCTAGAATCGGAGCTATTGTAAAGATTTTGAAAGATACATCTATTATCATAGTAGCAGTATTGCAGATGTAGATGTTGACTTGTTGTTAAAGTTGCTGAACTCATGGCCGTTATCCATGATTTCCCAAGTATGTTTAATTGTTTATAAAATGATTTGGTCATATTCGTTTTTAAAAAATGAACTTAAGATAAGTTTTTGTGTGACTTATATTTGAAATTTAATTTATTATGTAATATGTTTTTGATTCTACTTGTATATTATTCATAAATTTAACTTTTAAAAAAATTTTTTATATTTCTACACAACTAAAGATGTTGATAGTCAAACTAATGCATTGGTAAAGCATGAAAGTGTAAGTCTTGCAACTACAAATCGAAGAAAAGTATATTTGATACTACTCAATGTATATATTCAGGACAATAATTTTCTGTGAAAAAAAGTACACATCTGAAGATGTTAATGGTTTAGTAATGCATTGGCAAGCATAAAATTGAAAACTGTTAAGAGGCCTACAGCTGAACACGCTGTGGAAGTATCTTCTACTAATCATAATCATCATATTTAATTTCATTCTTAATCATGTTTAATTAATTTTGGTTCTCTCTAAGTAAGTGGGTTGGTTTCTAATTCCTTTTCTAGAAATTATTGTTTTGTATTGATTAAAGAAAACATAATGAGTGTAATTAAAGAAAGCATGCTATTATTTTTTTATGTTTGGTTATATCAATCGCGTGTGCCAATCTAATGGTTAGAAATGGGTCTGCTTATCTAAGAGCGGGAGAAAAATGCAATCCAGCACCTGCGTATCAGTATCTACAGGTCATGCAGTGCTCCCAACCCTCCCGCCCCCCCCCCCCCCCCCCCCCCAAATGTTTTGATTTTCGTGTTATCACTTCTCTGCTTATTCAACCTAATACTGTCAATTTCTGCACGTTCTTCAGCATTTTCTTCGCAATGAAGCTGCTCTTGGGGTTGAGTTTGAGGCTCAGCTTTTAAAAAGTATTTTGCCTCGTAAGTACAGATAAAAAACTTTTGTATCTTTTCTGGTTCGTCTATCTTCCACGAAATTAAATCTCATTTACATTTTATCTGATGATTTGAATCTAAACAGAGTTGTCAGCACTCGAGGTGTCCAAGTATTCTGAGAAGTTACGAATGTCAAATAGTTCTGTAATGATAATAACTGAACCTCGAGCCACAGTAACAAAGAAAGATCTTCAAAATATTGTAGCAGAGACACATAATCTTGAGGAGAAAGGTGTAATCGATCATTGGGAAGATATATCATCCCAGAAAAATTGATAGAGGTGAAGCCAAATCCTGGGTAAGGTTTAAAACTTGGTACTATCAAGCTCCCTCATTGTCCCAATCAAAGGGAACAAAAATTTTCCTTACTGTAACATCTCTTTTATATCTGGTAGATAGTTTCATACGTAAGTTTGTATTTGTGATTTTGTTCATTGTTGTAATACAAGTATATTTGTATTTGTATTTTCTTTATGTAATAAAGTATATTAGTACATTGGTATTTGTAAAGTAAAAAATCCATTTGGGAACCAGAGTGCATATTTGGCACTACTGGGTGTCCTTTTTTTAATTATTCCTATCAATTTACCGACCGACCATTCGATCGATAATCCCTTATTTTTTTGACGCATTTGAGGAATTACCGACCGAATAATAGGTCGGTAATACCGACCGATCTCAAATCAGTCGGTATTACCGACCGATTATTCGGTCGGTAAACCTCTTTTCCCTCCATTTTTTGGTCGGATGATATTCGTCGGGAATCGGTCGGTATTCGGTCGGTAAACCCTTACCGACCGAATTTCGGTCGGTAATCTTTGGATTACCGACGAACTTGATTCCAACACCGGTTATCGACCGAATATCGGTCGATAAACCATGTTACCGACCGATTTTCGGTCGGTAACCGTGGTCAGCCGAAGCCAATTTTCTTGTTGTGATGCCGGTATGGTACTTGTGACCCAAAATGGGATCCAAGCGGCATGTTGTCGTGCTATAATGTATTTAGTGAAAAACCACCAAGTGCTAAGCATAATCGGCTATTTACATGTCGGTATGGTACCTGTGACCCAAAATATGGTCCAGGCGGCATGTTATAGCATTGGAGCACTTGGTAAAAATAACCGAGCACTAAACATATTCGGCCAAAAAATACGCCAATATGGTATCTGCAACCCAAAATAGGGTTTAGTCGGCATGACCAAAATGCTATAATACACTCGATTGAAGTCGACAAGCACTAAGTGTACCTAACGTAAATCATGCCGGTATGATACCTGCGACCCAAAATGGGGTCCAGGCGACACCAAAACATAAGCTTAATCAGCTGAAGAAATGCCGGTATGGTACTTGCAACCAGAAAACGGGTTTAAACGGCATGAAATAGCATTGGGATATACTCGGTTAACTACCCACGGACTAAGCTTAGTCGGCATGATAATATGCCGGTATGATGGCTGCAGCTCAAAACTAGACATATTCGGCTAAGCTGGATACAGTATAACCGACAACAAAAATGTATCGGTAATGTACCTGTTGCCTAGTATTCGGCATCTAGACCCTTGAGCTTATGCAGTTGGAGTTCGTCAGTGTGCCCTTGGTGGTCCTCTCGGCTTTGAGGGGCAAATGACGCGGCTAGAGGCCTAGACTTCAAAGTCATGTGCACTCCATGTGAGATGCCTAAGGGGTACGTGATCTCTGCATGCCTAAGGGCTAGAGAGGTTACGTATTACTTACAGCTAATGCCTAAAATGGCTACTACAATAAAGACGATGCAATCTACACCCTACATGGGATGGAAAATTCTCCCTAGAAAGCCTAGGATCGTCACATTTGGCACAATATGATTAGCCAAGTGATCCCCCCAAGGCTCTATAAATACCCCTCATGGGGGAATGTGTTAATGATTGCGTAATCATTGACAAGACATTAATCTCACGGTTAAAACTCTTAATCCTCTCTTAAATACTGATTTACCCCCTCTTAGACGTATACTTACTTAAGCATCGGAGGGGAGATAATCCTATAAGGATTATTCTCCTTTTTGCAGGTGCCACCAGCCGTCTACGAGGACCAGCTTGAGTAGCATTGCGGATTCACCTCCTTACCTCACGCATCTACAAATCTTGTTGTTCGGGAACTAAGGGCTACAACAAAAACGATTAAATAATTAAATGAAAAATAAAGTTTTCTATGATATTCTGTCATATTGAAATTGCTATATTTATTCGTCCCGACGGTCCTTTTTATTCTCTTATGGAAGATTGGAATTTATTTTTAGGGTTTTCTTTGAAAGATTGAATTAGTGGATTGTAAGTCGTATACTTTTACAATTGGCGTCGAAATTGAGGATGCGATCTACATGCTCATCAAGTAATTAATGAATTTTCTTCCGAAAACTATGTCAAGGAGATAGACTCATTAACCAAAAGCTGCATAATTCAGCGAATAATCGGCGATCATACTTCATCGTCAGATCTAGTTTCTCATCAGAATAGTTACTTTGAAGAAGAAGACTTATACTTGATTAATTTAGATTGTTTTTTGCTTTTCTATGATACTTATTGTAAATGTTTTATGGCTTTCAATTCAATTAATGAAATTTATCTTCCCCTTCAAAATAATTGTTGTGTTTTCTGAAAAGAAATAAAACATGGAGCAAAAAGAACTGAAAAAACAATGATGTCTTTTTTAACTATTACGGAGAATATTTTAAAAAAAAAACACACAATACAGAGAAGTGAATTGAATGTTGTATGGTTTTAAAAAAATAAAAATTGATTATTTTTTAAGAAGAAATTCAAATTCCAAAAAAAAAAATATTAAACAATTTTTTAAAATAAAAAAAGTTGTCACATGCCATGTATTTAAGTAAAAAAATATTTATAAAAAAGCAGCGATATCAAGTGACATCGATACTGTCAATTCCTCCATTATGAAGTACTCCGTATAAGAATTCATTTTAAACCAAAAAAGGTGAAAAGGGGAACAATGAAATGTCACATACATATTTAAAAACTGGGGAAAGATGGAAGATCACATGTTTCACAAATTCTGTTCAGTTTCATTTTATTAAACGCGGTAAATTGATTTTTTTTATTAGGAAAAACTAAAAAGGAGAAGAAAAAGGGGAATGTAAGGAAAAAATGTTAATTGTATGAAAATATATTTTAAAAAAATGAAAGGAAAATAAAGAGGAAAATGGGAAAAAATGAAATATTTTACAACAAAAAAGGAAAAAAAAAGAAAACAGGGTTAAAAAAATGAAATTTAAAGAAAAATTCGTAAATTTCATGTGGCAAAAATATAGGAAAAAAAACCAAAAAAGAAATAGAAAAAAAATAAAAAAAATCTTTACAACAAAAAATGAAAAAAAAAAGAGAGATAAAGGATAAAAGAAGGAAATTTAAAGAAAATTAGGTAATCATTAAAAAATATAGGAAATTTAAAGAACCTTTTCATATAAAATTTGCAGTTTTTAATTGAATCATTATATTATGAGATATTTTAAAAAAAATTCAAAAATTGTGAAGGTGCCAAGTGTCGAAATTATAAGTGAAAAACAAGTTTTAAATATATAGATATAGATATGTCTTTATACTTAAAATTTAACCCATAACTTTATACCATTATTAACCCTTTAGAGCCATGTTCAGCCTGTTTATTTAGAATCCATTTAAGGAATAAAAGGCCTAGCCTTTTTAGAAATGGATTGGGCCCGGCTGTAACTGAGCCCCAACCCAATGAACAGGTCTACATTAGAATAAGAAATTGATTTTTTTAAAAAAAATAATACAATAAACCCACATTAAATTGCATAAACACATGGGAAAATCCCTGAAATATCTGGAACGAAAATTATAGAGAATACGAAAATGCGAAGGAGAACAGATAAACACATGAAAAAATCCCTGACATACTGAAACAAAAATTATAGAGAATACGAAATTGCGAAGGAGAACACATAACACATGGAAAATCCCTAAAATACCCAGAACAAAATTATAGAGAATACGAAATTGCGAAGGAGAACACATAAACACATGGAAAATCCCTGAAATACCTGGAACGAAAATTATAGAGAATACGAAATTGCGAGGGACAACACACGAATGGAGTACTCCCTCTGTTCCATAATGTTCCTGTCAATTACTGTTCAAACACTTCCCAATGCATGTTTTGTATCGTTTATATCTTTGATTATATATCTGTGAAAATTATAACGATTGAATATTAATAATCTACGCAATAATACGAATCAAATAAGATCCCACATCACTATATTTATTCTTATACATTAGTAGTTATTTGCAAAATTCTCTCTACTTGTGAATAGTTGAAAAAAAAAGTGGCATGAACATTAAGGAACGGGGGAGTTTTAGATATGATAATGAGAATTTTGTGAAGAAGAGGATAAGTTTGAAACTGGTGTGGGATTGTGGGTTGTAACTCGACAGGGTGAAATTGTGAAAGTGACGGTCAAGGAGTTCAATAGACTGACTCTAGGGTTTAAGGTTTTTCATTATTGGATTGGGCTTTTTAATTTTTTGGGCCTTCGGTTTTTACAAATACCCATTATGAACCGGGTACTCACCTGTTTTGGGTCCAACTTTGTTCTAAACATAAAAAAAGAAAAATAAAAATCACCAACTATGACTGCACGACAAGTGTCTGAAATTATGGGACAAAATGTTCAGGTGAGACCATGTGTTAAAAAGATGCGAAAAAAGTACGAAAATACAAGTGACAAAAAACAACAATAATTTACAATTTTGATAATAAAAGTGCATATTTTGACACTACACTACAGAATTGTTGATTTAGCAACCACTTTATGAGAATAGCTGCTATCCTCGAGTACTTAGCAATTTCTCTCTCTCTCTTATTCAAAACGAAGTTCCATCATTGACTCCCACAACGCATAAGCTTCAGCTTCGCTACAAATCCAATGTCGCATAAAAAATCATCACCATTAACATGCGCAAAGCTCACATTATGGACGCTAGCTGCAATGGCATTGCAAATTGCAGGACTCTCTCTCTTCCTTTTCGGTTTCTTCCCCGTCAAGCCTGCTCTCTCCGGCATCAGGTTCTTCTTCTTCCTCCTCCTTCACTTTCGCGCTCTCTCTCTCTCTCTCCTAACTGTGGCTTCTTTTACTCGTTATGCAGTGGTATTGAGAGCTACCGATCTCCTGGAAATGATTCGTTTGAAGATTTTGATGTCTCCTCAATTTCTCCTGATGATCTTCGATCGCTTTATTTGGTTTGATTTTCATCCTCTCTCTTCTTCTTTTTTCATATTTTGTTGTTGGTGTATTTATGATACTGGCTTTTGTATGTATTTATTAGTCAGTGGAAATCAGTTTTTAAAGTAGTGAGGATAAGTTTTAATTGTGAAATTCAATCAGTTTGCAGCAGCATTATATACAGAAATAACAGAATAGTGAAATTCAGCTTCAATCACTTTAATTAAGTTATAAACTAAAGATCATTCAGTTTAGTGCAATGAGTTGAGGATAATAATAGGGCTTAAAATGGATTAAAGACTGTTATCAGTGAGGAATATTATTGCATACTTGTATTATATGGCATATGATGCCATTTCATTGAAAGATTATTTGTGCTTAAGGACATTTTACACACTATAAGCCATTCTTAAGTTAGAAAAGGGAAGAGATGTTTTGCTATAATTCATCACTATTATTGGAAGATTAGCAATTTTCTCCGAACATCTGAAAAATATGTATAAGTCACCATTATTATACTTCGTATTTTATATTCCAAATGGAGGTGTAGTTAAAAGTCGCTGCAAACAAACGTTCTATCAAAAATCGTTTTTCTTTTATCAAGTGATCATATTCTCATGGTGTAGGAACTCTCTGACATCTCGCCTTCCTATGGCCGATTAATACTCATGGTAATGTACTTGTTGTCTATTAGCTTATCTATGAAAAATTTCAGAGTGGCACCATAAAGGTGCTAGATGCTTCTTTTATCTGCATTTTAACATGGCACTTTAGGTTGTTGATGGCCTTCCAGCAGAATTTGTGCTTGGGAAAGATGGAGTACCTCCTACCAAAGCTTTCAAAGAGGCTATGCCCTACACTCAGTCGTTATTGGCCAAAAAAGCAGCAATTGGGTATCATGCAAAGGCTGCTCCGCCAACTGTAACAATGCCTCGTTTGAAGGTCAACAGTATTGTTTATCCAATTATACTGCTATTTATTTGTTGAACAGTAGGTAAATCTCTTCTAATTTAGTTTTTGTACTCATGTTGATGTTAATCACAGGCTATGGTTTCTGGTGCTATTGGGGGCTTCTTGGATGTAGCATTCAACTTTAATACCCAAGCTTTTTTAGATGACAATCTTTTGGGTTAGTGTCCTAGTTTTGCACAGCCTTGTGGCTTTTGATGCATGGTAATTAAATGATGTGCAGATGTGAGATAACCTTTGCTTGCAGGACAGTTTTTTAGAATTGGCTGGAGAATGACAATGTTTGGTGATGAAACTTGGCAGAAGTTGTTCCCAAACTTATTTACTAGGCAAGATGGAGTTAGTAGCTTCTTTGTGAGTATCTTCCTTGACATGATGTTGTAATTAGTACTTGACTTACATTGTAGGGTTAAAAAAGATAGAAAAATAAAATCCCGCCTTTACAGCATTCTTTCAGTTTGTGGATGTATTGAGCTTTCCTTGAAGATAGTTCTGTGCAGTGTCATTTGAAAGCGTGAACTTTTTGTACCTTCATTATTTTAAAATCTGCCCAGTATCTGTCATTAAGATTATATTATAGAGAAAAATCTAAAATGTGCTTTTTAAGGAGAGTGATCACATAGCTTATCTAATACGAAGTATCTTTTGCAGTTTGTTTTTTCTTTTTTGTATTTTTCAAATAGCGTTGCATCAACTTGACTTGGCACTGAAGTTAATATTCTAATATTTTCCTTTTGTGTTTCTGATTGGGAATAGGTCAAGGATACAGTAGAAGTTGATCTCAATGTGTCTCGACATTTGCCGGAAGAGCTTCATCAAAATGATTGGCATCTCATGGTAACTTTTCAGATCTTTAGTTGCTGATTTTTTATTTATTTATTTATTTTATTTATTTTTGGTTTATATAATAGCCATGCTGAAATTCAATGCCCGGACTAGTGAAAGCAACATCAAGTGTGTCCATATGAAAGATGTCTTTATTTTCATGAATGTAGGAATAATGTTGAGCTCTTTTTTATGAACTGRTCTCTAGTCTAAATTCTTGCAGTACCCATTTTACACAACAAATATGTTCTTTATTTTTTGTAACTAGGGTTACCTCTTATTTTCTTTGTTCCATTTTTGCTTGCACACTTTCTGTATCATCACCCTGCCAAAATATCTCATAGCCAAACACACTAATTGTGGAGTATCTTAGGGTGCTAGCAAATGAGTTCCTTAAATGAAGGTACACCTTGTTGGTATAGATAGTATCATCAAATCCTCCTTAGCAATTGCATATGTAAACTGGTACCCAATTGTTAATAAATAATATCATTTTCTTTATTATTTAAAAAATAAAAGCAATGGTGGAGTCTAAATTTGCCAACAAGTTTGATTTGGGATATTGAAAAGAAATGTAAGGGCAGTCAAAGTAAGGCAGTAAGGTCACGATATTAGATGGGTTTAAGAGCTTAAGACTCCTGCTGTATCAGGATTGACCTTTTATAAGAACTGACCAGGCTGGGTAGCTGGCTTGCTGGTGTTTGTGCTGGTTTGTTTGCCACCTCTTGGGGTGTTAGAAATGGATGAATGCCTGCTTGACTATTGACTGGAACGAGTTGGATTGATAATTTATGTAACACCTATTGTCATTTTGTGGCTACAGTATGATCCTGTAACGGGACTTCATATGTGCATATGGTTGTTTCTCATTTTTAAAAAGTTTATACTCAGTACATAACTCAATACTCATTTGATGTTCCTTTATAACATATTTCTAGATCCTTCATTACTTAGGGGTGGATCATGTTGGGCATATTGGTGGAAGGAAAAGGTAGTTGTTCTTTCTCACTTTTTGATTCTATTGAACTTGTGTTTAGTTGTTTGAATCCTAATTGATCCCTTTTCAAATAATTTCAGTGTTCTGATGCCCCAAAAACTGAGGGAGATGGATGATGTGATCAAGATGATTCATTTGAATAGCATCCTTTCCAGCAACAGGAAGCAAGGAGATACACTTCTGGTATGTTATTCTGACACTCTACTTCAAATCAAGGATCCACGTCACATAATTGATGTTTTGAGCAGCTATTCCTATGAACTTTCTTACTGAAGAATCTCTTTTGGTGGTGATTTTCTACTCCACAAAAATTTTAGTTAGCACAATAAGCATAGTAGGAGTGTATAAGTTGCTTTTTCTTTATGGTTAGAAAATCTTTTTTTCTGAGTTCTGATAAGTTTGGCCATTGCAGCTTGTGGTCAGTGATCATGGCATGACTGAGAGTGGGAATCATGGTGGTTCTTCATATGAAGAAACTGATTCTTTGGCTCTTTTTGTTGGTCCCAGCTTGAAAGTGTTAAGCGAGGACAGGTCAGTAATACAAGACTCTATCAACCAGGTAAAAACTCTCAGGGTCTCTCACCAACATTGTGTACTTGTGTCCTGTCATATCAGATACCATGTTCATTTACCATTTAGTCTGTGTTTGGCAGTACATGTTAGAGTTTTGACATTATTAAAATGCCATGAATCATGGATAGTAGTGTTTGAGAAATTAGTGGTGGTTGGTAGCTTTTACTTTATGCTGTAGTGTTTCACAAAAGCTAATATGACTATAGGAGCAATATCTGCTTTAGGGACTAGTAACTGTCCAAAGTTAATGATTTACCTTAAGTAATACGAATTCCGGAGTATCATTTTCGTAAAATATTGATTACTACACCAGCTACTTTTTCTTCTGACACTAATATCACATTGCTAGTTCGACATCTTCATACAGTAGCTTGCATCTAAATATCTGACATCCTACAAATGCTACTTTTACCAATGAAGCCCGTAGATGCATGGATCTTTAAAGTAGCTTTTGTCATTTTCTATTTTTAGAATTATCTTTTCTACGCTATGGTCAGAAACATTTGTTTCTATCTTAAATGCTTATCTAAAATTAGAGAATTATTTGTTGCTACCACTTTGGTGTTTAAGGCTATTAGTTAAGTGCAAATTATTTTATATTGTTCTTCAAAATCCTTTTCCACTCTAGGTTGACATTGCTCCAACACTAGCTCTTCTATTTGGTGTACCAATTCCCAAGAACAATGTCGGGGTCATTGCTGTGGACTCTTTGATGTCGTTAGCAGGTATTCTTGCAAAACTTATCAGAAAACCTGAAGGTTCTTAGACCTTTGATTACCTTTGTTCAGTGTTATGAACTCTAATATCTTGCCTTAAACATTTAGACAGGCAACTGCTGAGGGCACTTCAATTGAATTCATGGCAACTACTGAGGCTACTTAAAGTGCAGTTGCCTGGTTTGTCCTGTGTGGTTTCAGCTTTTGATTACTCTGATGATGCTACTTGGACCAAAGTGAGTCAATGCAGTGGTACAGATGAAGAGATGTTCTGTTGCTTGTACACTAAAGCTACTGTTCTTCACAATTCATGGAAGTCTGCAGCTTCAAGGTTTGATATTGCCGGAACTTATCTTATATGTGCTCTCCTTTTCTGGCTCATAGCAAGAACTCTTCTGATCTCTATTTCTTCTTCCTGTACAAATATTTCCTGACAGGTCTGATGGTGGCCATCATTACAATCGCACTGTCACTGCATATCACGACTTTTTGATGATCTCAAGCGAGTGGTTAACTCGCAAAGTCACCGATGTATGTCCTAGTTTTGTGCTGCTTCTTAGTCAATAGTCATCACTGTTAACTTATTCAAGAAGTTGTACATGCCTGAAAGAGGGGGAGGGGGACCTTGGCTGTTCTTTCCATCTTAGGCCTCTAAGTAATAACTAATAAGCAGTTGGGGAAAACATAAACAAAAACTCAAGAAGTGACTTCTTCATAAGAAAAGCCAGTAGTCTTTTTTCATATATGTTTATTTTACAGAAAATAAATTAATGAACTGTTTTACTGCTTTCAGAAGCCTTTGACTCAACTTGCTTTTGGGATTGTGGCAATGTTCCTTTCTTCTCTAGTGTTTCTAAGACTTCTGTTCAATTTGCAAAGAGATGAGTTTCTTAAGGTGAATCAAGGGTGTGTTGACATGAAGAATATGTACAAATGGAGTCTGGAGGAAATTTTCGTTGTGGCTGTGATTGTCATCCTTGTTGTCAGCATGGGCTCTAGTTCTATGGTAGAAGAAGAGCAGTATATTTGGCATTATCTGACATTGACATTAGTTTTGATTCTATTTCGCAAGACGATCAAAATCCATTCTCTTGGAAAGCGAGACACGCTTAATAAAAGCAGCGATAACTCAACATCCTCACAAGTGCTTTTAATCCTAATTATGCTAATCTGTGGAAGGATCATTAGAGCCTGGCATCAAGGTGGTGTGAACTGGACTCATCTACCTGACATTTCGAAATGGCTTAAACTGGCAGGTAGAAAACAAATAAAAGCAATCAGAGTGGTATCAGGAATCTTGGTGACCAGCTTGAGCTTATTTGCATTTTCTAGGTCAAGGTTGAACAGAATATTCAGCAGCATTCTCCAGTTCTTCTTTCTGCTATCAGGATTCTTAGTTTTGCAACATATTATAATGTTTCAGGATAATTCATTTGTTTCTGGTCGTGGCACAACCTATTCGGCTCAACTTATATATGCTGTTTTGAGCATTACAGCAGGTCTTACTGTATTAGCCTCTCCATGGCTTTCTCATGTCTCATTTTGGAAAGACTCGACATCTATGAGTCAGTTAGCAGGCTCAGAATCAGCTGATGCTCAGAGGATCTATTTGTCGAAAGGACTCAAAGAGTCATTCTATTTGACTGGTTGGGCATATATGTTATCCTGGTCTCTGCTGCAGCTTTTGTTGCAGCAACCAATTAATTCGATGCCAGTTTTATTACTGCTGCTGCAAATCTATGCTGCTATGATGTACTTTTCCAGTGGAGAGTGTCAAAAGCCCTGGGTTGAGGTAAATTTAAATATAAATTATCCAAGTTCAGTTACTTTCAAATTATGGAACCCTCAACAATACTTTTATCTTCCAAGTTTGGCTGATAATCATAGTGACTGAAATATTTAGTTATTTTCTACGAAGACAATTTTGTATGATTAGAGTTGCTAATATTGTCACTAACTCACTATTTTCCTCTTATTAGGTGGCAGCGTTATATTTTATTGGGATGGCTGGCCATTTTGGTTTTGGAAATAGCAACACCCTTGCCACCATTGATGTTGCTGGAGCTTTCATTGTAAGTCAGCTGACATATTATGAGCCTCTAACTTTCTTTGTAAACTTCATTCTTATATATATCAATCTGATGACACTTCGCAATTCCAGGGCATTTCAAGTCACTCGACCTTACTTTCTGGTATACTGATGTTCTGTATCACTTATGCATCAATAACATTGGTGCTTCTTTCTTTGATGATGTACATCTCTTGTAAGGTTGATTGTGATAACACCATTGAATTTGGAGAATTGCTGAAATCCGCYCTTGRTGTCCCAATMCTTGTTCCACTGGGCATAAATTKTGTTCTCTTACTTGCTTACACTATCATTTTGCTCCAGATGAGGAACCATCTATTTATTTGGAGTGTCTTCTCTCCCAAGTAAGTATCACTAAAGCCATTGTAGTCTATATGTTTGTTAA
This sequence comes from Bassia scoparia, assembly GCA_008642245.1. Taxonomy (NCBI): domain Eukaryota; kingdom Viridiplantae; phylum Streptophyta; class Magnoliopsida; order Caryophyllales; family Amaranthaceae; genus Bassia; species Bassia scoparia. The sequence continues at coordinate 51,688 of SNQN01002134.1, read as the reverse complement.
ATATGTGCATTTGCTAGCTTTTTGTAATGATCTTAAAGGGAGAAGGGTGTATAAAAAATAATATTTAAAAAAAAAACTGTAAATCAGGCTCACAAAATTGAGAAAGTCATTTGTTTTATTATAGGCATCAAGTTCGTTGTTTTCATTGTGGACTTGTGGTTATTGACATCATGCATGCTCTCAGGTACCTGTATGCATTTGCAACTACAGCTTGTGTATATCTTGGAGTGTTCATTGTATCGGCAACTGTGGTTTATATAACCTTGGTGCATACCTGGTGTCGGACAAGATTGTCCCGTTCAAAATAATGCAAAGAGTGAAATTACTGATTAGTTCATCTCTATGGTTCCTTCAGGTTAGTCCATGTTATACACCGTGATATGTTGGATACTCTAATACCTGGTTAAATTCTGATACCTGAATAGTGCATACACTTTTCTTTTCTTCTTTTTGGTGCTTTTCGTTGAAGGAAGGGTTACCTGTGCTCTATTTCTGTAATGGAGCAACATTGACCAATGTAGATAACTAGAGCCCGCCCTGCTTACTTCGTACTAATTTTTGATGTTGTAGGCTTGTAAACATCCTAGTTTCTTCCCTCCTTTTTCTTGGTCTGCACTGAATCACACAGGGTTTCTCCTGAATTTACCAATTTTTTGACGGAGAAGTACAATATAGTTAGCTATTAGCTTTGTGAATTACCAATTTGGTTGGATTAAATCAAGTCCTCTCTTCCCCTTTTCTGGTTCAAAGAGTTTTGTACTTCAAACTGTACTAAAAAGTTGAATCTCACAATTGCAAAAAACTTGTTTTATTAGTTACTATTGTCTCATCATTAATTCATTGTTATTGTGCTCGTTCCATCATTGAATAGTCAGCTTGTGGGAACTAACAACTGCAGAACTTACGTAGTGGTGTTTCGAAACTGAAACACTTCAAATCATGGTATGCAAGATCAACCAATGTCTCGGTTTATATAGCATGAAAACCATGCATACCAGGATTGTATCCGAGGCAAAGTAGTATGATTTTGACGAAAGGCAATATTTTGTAGGGAGATAGTTTGTCTATTTTTGACCAAAGGAAAAATTTAAGTCCCGATAGATATCGCTTTTTAATTTCCAGTTTTTTGACACAAGAAAATCAGAATAAGTGGCTTGTTATTTTCTTTTGTTTGTTTTCAAAATCATCATACTTACATAGTTACATTAGGTTTAAGTAATTTTTTTTGTCCTTTATTTGATGTACTCGTATATCATATGACTTTTATTATATATATATATAGTAATATAGAATGAAGCTAAACAGATTGAATATGGGCATAGCTTGAAATTATCCCAAAGACAATATATACCAATGAATCTGACATGAGTAGTTGAGTGGTTTAGTCCATTCTCAACGAATGGCAAGTTATTTTGTACTAATGATACTTCTATGCTAGGAAATGGGAATTTCAAGGGGAAATTTCCATTTGATTTAAGGATATTGATACTATAATTATTAATCCAATGAATGAATGAATGATATACTTGTTTTGTTGTCTCACTATTTGTCCATTGTAGCCAAGAGTGAAAGTTGAGACTTGAGAGTATAGGCACGCGGCGCCTCTATTGTACAACCCTCCCTCACATGATGATATAAATCAAGGAATTTGTTTTTTTTAAAAAAAAAATAAATAAAGATAATATAATTTAAAAAAACAAAATTAAAACATCGTGTGAAAGATTAGTGGAGGTTGTATATTGCTAGATAGGGGATTGAATAATATAATTTACACCCAATAAACCTTGCTCATACTCAAAGTCAATTACTTGACTACTTGAGACAAGCAAATTTTAACTCAAATCAAAATAGACCAAACCTAAATATTGGAATGACCTTATGTCAATTTATTTATCCAATTGGCTCATCTTTCTTGTCATTTTGATGATTTGTGGGTTTGGATTGAGGATTTTCCTCCCCAAATCTCTAAATTTGTAAGTGTGGATATTTTGGCCATTAATAATAATTGAGTGTTTTCCTCGTCAAAAAAAAAAGTAGACTTGATTACGGTTAGATTCAAATTGACAATAGAACATATCACATAACTCTTATGATCTATATTCAAGATTCGGCCCAATGATAAATTGAATAAATTGTTTGCCACTTTCTTTTCTCGTTGGCTAAGGGCATTTCGAAATTAGAACCCCACTGAAACATCATCAACCTTTTCTCCCTCTTGATTACCCTATTGTTAGCTTTTAACTAATGATGAGGTCTTTGCTTATAAGTTATAATGGTCCAATTTGAGTGTTTATTGACAATAGGTCACTTGTTTAAATCTTCTTATTCAATTGTAATTTAAGCGTTATTTATAGGTCATTCATACTAAAAAGGACAAATGGTAATAATAAAAACTATATTTGGCTAGGTTAATTTATAATTGTAAAACAAAAGGAGTTTAGACAATCTAGTACAAGTCATTATATCTCAGTATCTCACTAGTATAAGAAGCCACTAAAATGCATAATTTTATTTCTCTAGGGTTTTGGAATATTTTACTAGAGTATTTTCATGTAGGGAGTATTAGTGTATTACCATATCAAAGTTTAAAAATGGTCAGAACACAACACGTCGCATTCTCCATGTCACTCATTCATTCAGCAACTGACCAAGTGAGGGGCCTTTTCGTCAACCCTCTCAAATCTTGCATCACAATTCACAATTCACAAAATACACACACACTGACTCACTTCTCTTTCTTCCTCTCTCCCTCCTCCTTCTCCAATCTTCCTCAACAAACCATGAACAGACCTTTCGAAACTTCACCACCCCAACAACGGCAACAGCAACAATACGATGAAGAAGACGAAGATGCAAACTTACCACCATCTCAACTCCTTCAACTCGCTGAATCCCATCTTCGCCTTCGCAATTTCTCCCTCTGTCGCCAATACGCCCTCGAATCCCAGCAACCCGGTGACCCTAATTCAATATCCAATCAACGACATGCATCCCAACTTCTCGCTGTCTCAAACATCCTTTCTTCCCCTTCTAATTACTACTCAATCCTCCAAGTTGATACCTTTTCTACTGATATTACCCTTATTAGGTCCAATTTCAAGCATCTCCTTTCAATTTTAGACCCCATTAAAGGGAAATCCAATTTGATTAACGAAGCTGTTAGTTTGATTTGGAAGGCTTACGGCTGTCTTTCTGACCCTGTTCAAAAAACCCAGTTTGATCTTCAGATTGCTGCTCGAAGTAGCGGATTTGTTGAGGACGAAGAAGTGGGTAGGTTTTGGACCTTCTGCCCTTATTGTTTTTATATGTATCAGTATGCTAGGGTTTATGAAGGGTGTTGTTTGAGGTGCCAAAACGAGGGCTGTAGAAGGGCATTTCATGGGGTTGCTGTGAATTCAATCCCTAAGGCAGCCTTAGATAAAGGGAATTACTTCAGTTGTTTTGGGTATTTTCCATTAGGGTTTTCTCCTGAAAATGGCGCAAAGTTTGAGTCTTGGTCTCCTATCGTGGGGATGTTTCCTGTGAATAATAGTGGCGGCGATAACAATGTGGGTTCTGATGCTGACTTTATTGATATTATGGATGAGAGTGATGAGTCAGAGAATGGTCAAGTAGGGGGTACAGGTGGTAACTTTGGAAGCAATGTGGAGGAAGACAATTCAAGGATGCCTCAACGGAAGAGGCGAAAGTCCGTGGCGTGGAGTGCTAGGAAGTTGATGAGTAAAGGGAGGAGGAACAACAGTGAAGGCGGTTTCGATGTTTCTGGGGATTACGGGATTGAAGATGTAGATGAGGGTTATGGTTTTGAAGTTGATCATGGCGGTGTAAGTGGCTTCGAACCGGATGACATGGCATTTTTTGAAGATGGTGGCGAGATTTTTGTGGAATTTGGGCCTGATGGTGGCGCTCTTTGATAGTTGGAAAGTGGAACTTTGTGCAGCAGGTTAGTTTTTTGGTATGCTTTGGCGTTGAAAATAGCTAATGTGGATATATGGTTAAACATTATAGTAGTTGTTTTAGTAGGTGACAGTCAAGAAAATTTTTTGGGTTAAATGGCTGTCTTGTAGATGGCAGAAGCTTAACTTTTGTGTTTAGATGGAATTAGCCTAGGCTTTATGTAGTTTGTTCCCCTTTTGTTGATAAAGTAATGCAAGTTCGATATTGATCTTTATTGAACTTGGTTTTCTCTGCCCTACTTTTTAAAGCTTGCTAGTGTATTGTAATTGCACCCGTGGTAATGTTTCCCTTTGTTTTTGGGTATTTTCTCATTTCGTATATGTCGATTTCAATTCTATTTTGAGCAAGTTGATCAAATTGATATATAGTGTTATTGTGGTCAGTGATGTATTATCACACCATGTTCTTTCTGTATTAAATTATTGTATTGCTGCATAAATTGTGTCTTAGATTAGCATACTGCAGATAAGGTTGCTGTTGTATACAACCTAATCGTGTCTTTGGCTATAAATTAGATGTGCCAACGGTTTCATCCGTAGTAACATAGTACCACAGAGTTGCTCATGATCAGTCTGATATGATCATCCATGTTTGCTCAGAAGTCAGAAGATACTCTTTCTATAGTTTCCTGTGTACGATATCCTTGCTATGATATCCCAATCTAATGGTCTTATGATTTCTGTATCATGCAATTTTCTGTAGGCGACGAGTTAGTGCAGATAACAATGTCTTTTAAGCTTAGAATAAGTAAGCAGGGACGGGGTTACCAAAGAATGTAAAGGGGCATTTGGTTCAACCCCTTAGATATAAGGTATGGGAGAATGACTGGATTTTATCTGTAGTGTTTGTCTGAAAATTTTATGGGGTTTTGTAACGCAAGAGGGGAGGGGGGGGGGGGGGGGGGAAAAATGTTGATTCCCAGATAGTCAAAAACCTTTACTGGTATCATTCTTGATTCCAAACCCATACCAAGTTTTGAACCAAACACTCCCTAAGTTGGATATCACACTTGAATTTGTGAATGCATGTGGAAAGTTTGAAATGTTCACTGTATCAGTAGAGTTGAACATTGTACATCTTGGTCAGAATTCCACTCAGAAATACAGAGATATTGGCTCTTTGGTTTGATGATGCAGAGATAAGTTGGAATATCACACTTGAATATGTGAATGCATGTGGAAAGTATGAAACGTTCACTGTATCAGTATAGTTGGACATTATACATCTTGGTCAGGAATGCAGAGATATTGGCTCTTTGGTTTAATGATAGAAAATAATATATATGATGTTAATCACTATAATTTTCTAGAAGAATTTTTATAATTTTGTAAGATCGTAAAATATCTTTAGTCGCTTAATTTTAGTTTGATTAATGTGTAATAAACCTGGGTTACTTCATGAGTTCATGTAAGCTAAAGGCTTCTGGTGAAGTTTTGAAAATCATGATCCACAGAGTCAAAGCCAAGGAAAGGGAAGCCCCTGGAATGCAGGGAGTACGAGCTGTTTAAGCATTGTTTGATAGTCATCTTATCATTTTTCTTTCATAGTTGTATAGTTGATAGAAGGCATCAACTAAATATGACAAGTTGGTGTCCAATATCAGTCATTCTGTCTTTGATGAATTCTGTTCTTGCCTCGTTGAGCCTGGAATTGGCCAGAGCTGCCTACACTATGTCACTTGTTAGTTAAACAGGACTATAATCCTGAATTTTTTTGGAGGGAAAATGAACCTTTTCCCTTTCCTTCCTCCTCTCTCCCTCCCCTTCCTTTCCCTCCTTTGTTATCCAAACATGGTGTTTAAGGTCTTAGAAAGAATAAGGGGTTTTTCGTTCTGGTTTTCCTTCATATATATAGTGTTCACATGTACAATTATCTGTGATTCATCTGAGACCCTTACCAGAGTGCAACGGTGCAAGTGCAGTCCATTTTTTCATTATCTTACCATGGTAGAGTGTGGAGAAGTTTGTGATGATTCATGCCTGTGGTCTACTGGTCTCTGGAGGTACACACGTAGTGTGAGGTGTATTAAGTTTGAGAAGTGACTCTTGTTGGTGATCTTTATGCCGAAAATTAATGAATCTTGTGCAAGATTAGCATGCAGAGTGTTACAAACACAAATTATTCTCTTTGTGGAATTTATGTTGCTATGCTTTACCGTGCTTCGGCTGTTGCTTGTAGTTTTTGGTATTTACACCCATTTGTCAAAGGCATGGGAACTGTATCTCTTCTTATTGTGCTGTCCACTCTTGGACTCTTTGTAGATAACTTTCTTCTTCCTTACATATTGGACTGCAATTTTTTGAGGCCTATTTTAGGCAGGCTATACTTCACACATTTAGATATCTAACTTGTGTTGAATGTCTCATTTGCCGCATATAACACTAATAATGCTAAATTTCCTCTAGTTAAGACCTTTAATTTTCTAATTTTTTTTTTTCCATTCACCTAACTTACCTCTCCTTCAGCTTCTTCATCAATGAAAGAATACCCATTAATAAGACACGATTAAAACCACTAAAACCATAAAAAGTCTTTTAAAATGAAAACATTTAAAAAAAACAATTAAATTTTAGGGTTGACAACCCAAAATGTTTGTTCGTTGAGCCTATTCCATTACAATTTCCTTTTGATTGAGAGTGAGGGATAACTCAAGCGTTTAAAATTTTCTTTCTGGTTCTAGGAGATCTTAGGATCGATTTTCATCCCTATCCTTGTAACTCTCAAAAAAAATAATAAAAAAATCCCTTTTGATTTGTATGTATATGAATGATTTTTCACGAGCTGAGTTGAAATGGAGCAAATTTGATTTAACAAAGTTGTTTAGAGGTGATATTTAAAAAAAAATGGAAATAAATAATCTCATCTTTTGATGGTCTTCTCCCAGTAATCCCAGGTGATAATAATTTTAGATTAATCCCAACTAATATTCTTTAAATGGGTTTTGTGACCTACAACTTGCTAATTAGGTAAACTCCCCTTATTTCCCCTCCATTTCACACATTAATTGATTTTTTCTTTTAAAAAAACCCACCACCCACCCACCCACTCATCTTCACTACGGCACTACCCATCACCACCGCGAAACCCTATCTCCACCACCACAACGAAACCCATCTCCACTCAAAATCACCGCGAAACCCCATCTCCACCACCACTAAACCCCATTCACCATCAACCATGAGACCCACCGCTGCCACACTCCAAACACGAACCTGCGCCATGAAACCCACCACTGTCACACTCCAACGCAAAACCCAAGCAAACCCACGAAAACCAAGAGAAAGGGAGCGTGCGAGAGAGAGGGGATGTGAAGAGTGGAGCCACCAACGAAACTGCAACCACCGACTCACCCACCCACGAAACCCCACACATCGAAATCGTAATTTTCCCAGTAAATTCGTATTGAGTGGTGGGTGTTTGGGGGTTGGGCGAGTGGTAGGCCCATGGGGGTTTGGCGAGCGGTGAGGATGATTGAGGGGGTGGCGGTTTTGGCTGGGGTGGTTTTTGAGAGGGTGGCTGGGTGGGGTTCGAGATGGTGGTGGTGTGTTTTGTTGATTTGTGGAGTAATTACGTGGGTGGGGTTTTTGAGAGGGTGGAGTAATTAGTTGAGCGGTTTTTTGTTAATTTTTAATTTTTTAAAACTTTAACCAATCTGAATGCAATACGTGGCAAAGGTGACCTATTTAGTTGGTTATCAATTTAGCAAAATCGATCATGACCCATTTTGAGCATATTGGATATAAATTTGGGATTAGTATAAAAATTTAGTTCAGATTGAATTATTATGGAAAGATCATCAAAAGGTGGGATTATTAATTTCAATTTTTCCAAAAAAATTGGTCAAGGTAGTTGGAAAAAAATAAGGTGTAAGGTGGTTTTCTTAAAAGTAAAAATAAAAAAAGTACACAGTTCTTATAAATTATAATGGGGTTATCGATAATTTTTCCTTTTATTTGTTAGTTTGAAGTTTTGAATACTTTGAACAACTTAAAAAAATTAGGGATTTTTTCTTATATACCTTTGAGTTTTTGCCTACTAGCCAATATACTCATTAGTTTTTGAAAATTCCGTAAGTACCCATGAGGTTAAACATATTATTTAAAATGCTCTTTTTACTAACAGACTGTTAACGTCACCGGTTTAGGAGGTGCTTAATTCATATTTTTCAACTTAATTTTTTCCCCCTCTCTTCCCTTCCTCTTTCTCCTCTTCTTCGACATCACCTCCACGGCTCCACCAAGCACTCATGACATGTCAACACCACTACCTACCCTCTAAACCTTCAACCGCTCAGAACGACCAACAACAACAACAATTCAATCGTGAGAAATTAATTCGAGTGTGACCTCTGTTGGAAAATTGGTGAGGAAAATTTTAAAGCATAAACAACAATCAAAGTAAATCTTCGAGGCGTGATTAACACTTTCCCAAAAATAATATTCCGACCCTCACCACTAAGAACGGGTTGCACGGAATTTGTTTAGGAGATACAACGAGGAACAAAATCAGTCACTCTTAGTATGAATGATTTTCAATGTACACAAGCGTGTTTGTGGGGTTGCAATGATGATGATGAAGATGATGTAGAGAGAATACAAGTGCAATTTCATATCCAACTCGCACCACTAAATGTCTTGGCAAGTTATCCTTTTATAGGCATATGGATGGGATGACTACAATAATATGTAACCACCCACTCCGTATATATAATTTCCCACTACGTGAGTAACTTCCCACTACAAGAGTAACTACCCACTACGTGAGTAACTACCCATTATTGACATTCTTAGGTAACTACCCACTACTTGGTAGTTGGTAACTTCTCACTGCCATTTCATGGTAACTACCCACTAACACAATGCTTGTAGGATTTTGCTATCATGTGCTCGTTGAATCCACCTTTTAAGGTGAGTGGGGGAGTGCATGGAGGTTTCCATAACCACCCACTATGCCACTTCTCCCATTATTATGTTCCAAAAAACACATACACATGTCATTATGTGCTAAACAACACTTACACAAGACATTATGTCTTAAACAACACGTACTTTGCTTCATGAACAAGTGTCTCAAAACATGGCAATTGATCTTTATATTTTGTTTGATAATTTGTTACGCCATAACCATACAAACTTATCAAACAAACATACTCTAAATATCCAACAATCCTCCCCTATTTAGAATATCTAGGCAAGCAAACTATAACACATCAAATATATCATCATCATCACGAAACAGTCTTGCGCATAAATGAAAGTGTACGAAATTCCACTTAGTATAATACACATTCTAAATATTCGTATCTAAATGGTGATAATTAACGCTTGAACCACTTTCAATACATTTGAATACTTGAAGATATTATACACACAAGACTAAATACTTGTATACATTATTAACTTGACACGTTAAGAGTCATGTGTCCGTATCTATCCATAAGTACATCAAAGCTACGCCCACTAGCTTTTGAAGCGGCCAAACTTCGTACTTATATAGGCTTATCTTTTGATCAACATGCTATTGTGACTTTAGCACAATCAAAAGATACCGCCTTATATTCGTCATAAAAGGAACTTCACTTTGGATGTAAAACAGTTCCACAATCATCAAGTAAGAGGATTAATCTCGTTGAACTTGAGACCTAACGTCTTATTAAGTGTCAAGTTGAGATCCTCTCATTTGTGATTAGTAATGGCCCCAATCTAAACCAATTGTCATCCACTTTACCATATCTATATATATGTTCTTTCATAGTCAATATTGCAGCGCTAACTTTTAAAATTCTTGACTATAATCTCATGCAAGTGTTGTACAACTAACATAGTGAGTTTGGTATCTCAAAAGCATGAGATGCTACAACCATTTGGTTTCTTTGCCAACCAATTACATAGCAACAACTTCGATGTTATTAAGATGACTACAATGCAAGTTACTTCTTGAATGATCAAGACATAACACCTCTTCCATGGAGAAAAACCATCTATTAGAAAAGAATTATCATCTCTATTAGAGATTCAACTTACATGAGAATTATATTCACAATCGAAGTTATCATTATGAGGCAAATCAAAACACTAGAATTTCACTCGTGTATCACATGACATGACAAATAAATTGTCAAACATACACACTAGTTCTACTAGTAGGTCTATACAAATTGTCAACCACAATTAATTGTAATAAACAACTTAGTACGTACTTGTCATTATATACATTAAACAACCTATAATTCTTATTTAAGTTAAGAAACTTACATTACCTTTACTTAGTAATAACTTATGCTAGCATCCATTGGTGTTCAATTCTTATACACAAGATGACAAAAACTTTCTATATTGTCATGGAGACAAAACCGTTCCAAAACTTGTCATCTACATATAGACAAATTATGAAACTTGACCGTTGTTATCAAATTTGCTATATATTAACTTCTTTGTCTCAATTGTTCGTTAGAACCCTTTAGACAACCAGCACAATAATATCAAATACTTGATGTAATTGTTTATGTGCTTGTTTAAACTAGTCAAAGATTTAAACAAATTTCAAACTCTAAGTTTGACCATGCACAACAAACTCTACAGTTCGTTACATGTAAATCTTTATATTCTCCACTCAAGAATTTTATCTTGACATCCATTTGATGGATCATAAGATTATAAATCGCTACAAAAACTACAAATAACTTATAATGGAGATTGTTGCATGAGTGTATGCCACTAACCGGGCTTTGAACTTATCAATAGTCCATCAATTTGCAAGTTCTTCTGAAAATTCTTTTACACTCAATAATATATACATTTAGGTGATAAGTCAACAAAAATCCTAGTGTTATTCCTCATGATAAACTATTTTTTATTATTGATTTCTACATTCCAAAAGGAACCTCACGAGACCTTATGGACTCACAAACAAACATTTGATGGATCACCTTTCATATTAAATACACAAGGAAATAATGTAAAGACAGTTCTTTGACCCTTAAGCAAACATACATGGTAGTCCTTATAAATATCTTAAAAGTGATGATATAGATGCATCATTCTAAATTGAGTTTGATCATCTAAACTTTGATCAATGTCACCATGATCAAATACTTTAATAATAATACTTGGAGTTACATCCTTTGAACTAGAAATCGATGACATTATCATCAAATTTTACATCCCTTGACTTCATGGTGGTGTAAATCAACCAAAAATCATACATTCTATACCATAAAATCTATAGAATTTGCTATAACCACATATCCCATATAGATGCATTCACCTCCCCTATACCCATACTTAAGGTTTCAAACCTTGGGGCTTTTGTACCATTATTTACATAGGATTACTTATTCCCTTTAACCAGAAATTAATATAACATGCTTATAAAGCAACTTTTCCCAAAGATCCATCACTTAAATTTGAATAGAATAGCATGGAATCAACCATCTCTTTGAATATATTCCTATTCCATTCTTCATTCAATTATAGTAATTAAACTATAATTTTTCCATGTATAATCTTTAAATAATGAAAATAACTTGGATAATAGCACTTAAAACATTATTAACATGAAAACTTTAGTTTATCATGTATAACCTTAGACAATCTGTAAAAATATACATCACAAACTCCTTGTCTTAAGAATTCATATTCCTATAATTTGTCTAACATATGCACATCCTTTTGAAACCAAAAGGTACATACTCATAATCACAATATGATTATCATTATTCAAATGTATTGAACATAGTTCATGAACAATTTCAACATAAATCAACATCTATTCAACCATAGTATGTATTCATAAAACACATTGACATACAATTCATAATTCTCTAAACTAAGAGACTATAACTTCATGATTAATTTATTGCAATAAACTCAAAACAATATCCACACGTCTATGGATTTCATTGCAATATTCCTTTAATTCTATTAGACCATGGAGTATTAATCATCAATACATGTCAATTACTCCTTTATACCAAGAAATAAGATCAATATGCATAATACAGTTAAAAACTTTACATGACAAACAATAATCAAGGTAAACTTTGTCATTTAAACAAATTATTAACTAATAACAAGTCAGACCGTTCTATGTCACAAGGCAACATAGACGAAAACATGCAAGAGCAACAATTTAACCATCATGCATATAGACTAATTAGGCCATGCATATGATTAAAACAATAAACTAATGTATATCATTGACCAAACATGTTGCATAACCATCATAAACAAACATATGCATATGATTGAAGCATTACTACAAGACTAAACAAAGTTACCAATCATCATATGGTTAGGTAAACAAACAATCATAATTGAAACCAATTGTGAAGTAATATTTACGACATCATGCATTTATGTCTTACTAGGCATCAATTAGAGTTTATAATCGTCATATGCAATTTTGATACTATGGAACATAACATAATAACATACCGTATCCAGGGCCGTTCCTGAGTAATTTGGGGCCCGGGGCGAACTCAGAAATATGGACCCCTAACCAGTAATAATAGTGTCAACGTTTATGTTTTCTTTTCTTAAAATATTTGTCAAGAGATCCCTATGTAATTCATTTGAGTGTTCTCTTTCTTTTCTTTTCTTTCTTTTTTCACAACCAAATAAGTGTTTAGGTAACATTATACAAAAAATCTGCAAAAAGTTAAATTAAAAAAATCAGTTTTTAATCAACCAGTTTCTAATTAAATCAGTATGTAATCGCAAAATCAGATTAATTAATCGTGACTGGAAAAAATTATATTCAGCTTCTAATTTTGCAATTATTCAACAAACTAATTTTGGAATTATGTTATAAACTAATTATTTTGCATCTAATTTATCAACAATTCAACTAAATTCATAAATCACAGTACTTATAAGGCACATAGACATACAGTTTTATAAATTAAAATTTAAAAAAACAGATGTCAGCATTAATTTACGCATAATGCATCTAATATTGCAGTAATTCAACAAGTACTTTCACAATAATTCAACAACAACAACAAGTGGTTCAAAACCCCAATTAAACTCAAACATACAACTAAAATCACAATTATAACAATAAAAAACGAAAATCGAATTAAAAAATGAAAATTACTTGAAAATTCCAAACTTGAGTTGCTTTTGATGAATTGTGGATTTGTTTTGTTTGATTGTGAAGTTTTTTACTAAATTGTGGATTTGTTTATATCAGAATATATCAACACAAATTCACTAAATTACATCTATCATCATTTTAAAGATATATTAACACAGAATTTTGGGGAAAAATAATTGGAGAAAGATTGAAAATTGAACGTATGAACTATTATAGGAAAGAGAAGATTCAATATGTATTTTGGGAATTAATTAATTTTGGGAAGAAGATATAATGTTTCTGATTTTCTTGGCTGCTATTGCGACATCGAATCAGTAATGCTGAACTACTTTGTGCGTTATACTACTCTGTTTTAATTTTTTTTAAGGAAGCGCTAATCAATTTTCATGGGCCCTGAGCGTGGGCCCTGCTCGCCCCACCCCAGGGCCGGGCCTTACCGTATCAAAACATTAATGCATAAAAATTGCGCTACACATTAGATTTGTATGGACTTTGACACAATGTCAATCGATTTTACCATCATGACAATATTACAGTAAAAAAATGCTTTAAAACCAAGCAATATCATACATATCGATTCTGTTCATGCATGCATAACTACATCAATACATACCCATTTCATGAACATTATACTTTGTTCATCCATTAGCCATGCGAATCTACATGATTTTAACTCATCATGATTTTTACCAATCATTATTTAATGGGCATAAATTTATGGCAATTCATCTTCTCTGAATTTTCAAGACATGTCATCACTCATCAATTAACCTTGATGTACTATAGTGTCTAAATTATTCATCCAAGAGAAGAACAATTGATAATAAGCAAAATAGATTAATCAATCAAGAAACTTCTCACTTGAAATGTCTTCAACTATATATTAAACTTGAGAAAATCCCAACATATTTTCTTCATCTTTTGTACTTCATACTTCATCTTTTTGCGTTCTTCAAAATATGAACACGCTTAAACTTCATGCTTCAACTTCTTGGTTACACATAATTTTGATTGTAGGCATCTTTGGAAGATATTGTTTTTGGATTGTTGGAAAATTGGTGAGAAAAAATTCAAAGCATAAACAACAATCAAAGTAAATCTTCAAGGCGTGATTAACACTTTCCCAAAAACAATATTCCGACCCTCACCACTAAGAACGGGTTGCACGGAATTTGTTTGGGTGATACAACGAAGAACAAAATCAGTCACACTCTTAGTATGAATGATTTTCAATGTACACAAGCGTGTTTGTGGGGTTGCAATGATGATGATGAAGATGATGTAGAGAGAATACAAGTGCAATTMCATATCCAACTCGCACCKCCAAATGTCTTGGCAAGTTATCCTTTTATAGGCATATGGATGGGATGACTACAACAATATGTAACCACCCACTCCGTATATAACTTCCCACTACATGAGTAACTACCCACTACGTGGGTAACTACCCACTATTGGCATTCTTAGGTAACTACCCACTACTTGGTAGTTGGTAAGTTCTCACTACCATTTTATGGTAACTACCCACTAACACAATGCTTGTAGGATTTTGCCATCATGTGCTCGTTGAATCCACCTTTTAAGGTGAGTGGGGGAGTGCATGGCGGTTTCCATAACCACCCACTAATGCCACTTCTCTCATTATTATATTCCAAAGAACACATACACATGTCATTATGTGCTAAACAACATTTACACAAGACATTATGTCTTAAACAACACATACTTTGCTTCATGAACAAGTGTCTCAAAACATGACAATTGACCTTTATATTTTGTTTGATAATTTTTTACACCATAACCATACAAACTTATCAAACAAACATACTCTAAATATCCAACAACCTCCAATTTGAGCATGAGTATAGGGTGGTGTGAATTTTGTTGGTTTCGATTTCATTGGAGCTTTTATTGGTTTTGACTTCATTGGACCTAACATTTTTAAAAACATGCCAAAGTCACGCCTTAAATATCAGTACTAACAAGGGCATTGCTTTGAGTGACAGTAAAATTTATGGTCGAAGCTCGCCCAATCTGAACCATTATGCCCAAATGGTAAGCTAATCTACACAAGAATTTCCCTTATGATAACAGTGACTGTGTTCAATTTGTCATTGAAAGTTGTACAGTGGCGTATTTAGGAATTTCATCATATGGGTTCGGACTTTAATTTTGTAGTATTATATTACATTATTTTTTTTCATGATGCAAAAAAGTGACACATGGGGATTGAACCCATAGTCTATGCATTTGAGAGTGATGTAATTGCCACTGAGACACTTTATATCATTGAATCATTTATACACAATATTTGCTATATATATCCTATCATCTATGGGTTCAGTGGCCTCCACTGAACCTGTAGTAGATACGCCATTGTTGTCTAGTAGCCTTGCGTCTCCTTAACATTATCAGTCGTGCAAGTTAACTTTTTATATTTATTTTAGAGCGAATTAGCCCCTTAAATTGAAGAATATGTGCAATTAACCCAAAATTAGTAATAATTTATTTTTTAAAAAAAGTGTTTATTTCATTTTATAGACAAGAGTATTTAATTTTAATACAACTACTTTGTACAGTACAAATACACTGATAATACTAACTACTCCATAACTGAATTATTGGTAAACACACTTATGTAATATGGTGAGTAAGAAGAAGAGAACATGAAGTTTTGAAGAAGCACGGGGATCGAAGTACTCTGTATGTAATATTTGACTAATTCCAAATAGAATGTTCCCCTTCCTAGTATAAAATTTGTATAAAGATGTGCATTTGATTAATTAAATATTTTTACAATGTATTATTACAACAAAATGTTTAATAAATTGATTAATTAAAGTAATTAAATTTCACATAAATTGAAAGTTTTTGGAGTGATGTGCTCCAATTAAAACATAAGGGGCTAAATTGCTCAATTAGTGAAAATATAAGGGGGGCTAATTTGCCACTTTGGGACATAAGTAGGTGTATATATCTCTGTATAAAAATGATAACAATTAGTCCACGTATAAAATTGACATGTAGTAACAAACCAAACATTTAGAATAAGATTGAAAATTTAGAAATTCCTCTCTAAATCCTCTGGTTATCTCAACCTAGGGTTTCAGTAGAGTTTTTCCCTCCATTTCTTGAATCCAAGGTTAGGTTCTTCTATTTTCATTAGTTTTTTCCTCTCGAATTCCCACAGTTTCATAAGCATGTGCTTTGTTTGTCTTCTTCGCGTACACGCTTTCTCTTTCTCTCGTTTTCTTCGACTTTTAGCAGGGGATCGCTGGTCTTGGGGTTGGATTTTAACCCTCCCTCATGGCCGACGAGCCACCCTTATTTTGTATCCTTGGAGGTGGGTGGATGGCCAGATGGGTTTCTATGGTTTTTTTGGGTTGCTTGTTCGTCATCGAGCGGGACATCATGGGCGGCTATGTTCCTCCGTTTTATTAGCTTCCGATCGGCGTGTGGTGGTTGGCCACAATCAAGAGGTACCGTAAAGGTGGAGCCGAGTGTAGACATGGTTTTCTTCTTCGGTGGTTCGGTGGTCCGACAATGGGAGAAGGTTGTATGGTTGTGTAATTTGCTTCTTAGGTTATCAAGTTTAGTTTTTTTATTGCCTTTTTGTTTTAGTATTAATACCCCTTTTGCTTTTAGTTTTAATTTTAATAAAGGTGTCCTTTGGGATTTGGGTACTTTCTTATCATAACTCTAYGGTTGTTGGTTTTTTTCCTCCGCTCTTTTTGCACTAAGGAGGAGCCCTTGGCTGAGTCTATGTCTTATGTTTGGCGTTTATCAGGTGTCGGCTAGTACACGGGTTGTGTTAATGGCTACGACCTTAGACTTGTGTGGGAGATATTTTCAAATTTCTGGTATTTCGCTGATCGATTCACGCTATATCTCCTCTTGACAACATTGGTGGGCATTGTTTCATTCTATTTGTCAATTTTGGGAAAATTTCATATGTTCACAGGCCGACGCAATTACGCATAAACAAATTGAAAGTCGAACTTGTGTGAACTCACAGATCAGTATTGCTTCAGCGTTTGGATGAAGGGAATTTTTTTAAGGTGATTTTTAATTAAATCTGTTTTTATTAATGCACAAAGTTCATAAGTTCTATTGATGTCTGTTAAATTTTGTCGATTTTGTCAAATTGTAAGTGTCGTTCGGCTTTACTATGAATTAAACATAGTTAGTTTTCTCGTAAAAAAAATTGACATGTAGTATGCTAGAATATGTGCCATTTTGTAGACGTGTTTTACTATACATATAGACAACATTTTTAATAATTTTTTAGTCTTTCAAAAAGTATTGCATGCAATCGCCTTACAGTACATTAATGAAAAACGACATTTGTGATTAAGCTTGAAAAAATAAAATAATAACTTGAAAAGACAAAAGAGTAACTTAACAACAGAAATCTGTGACTTAACAATTTAGGAACAAAACAATAACCAAGCAAAAAATAATAACATAGAAAACACACAAAAATAACTTTCAAACCAAATGTTATAACTTCAACAGAAATTTTAGGAACTTAAAATTATTTGATTTTTTTTTCTGGAATAAGTGTAACTTAAATAATAGCAAAAGTGACTTAGAAACATAAAACAATTATTTAAAAATGTAACAATTATTTATAAACAATATATTGATTAATACAAAATATTGTAACTTGAAAACATAAAAGAGTAACTTAGAAAAAACTGAAAGTAGTAACTTAATTAATAACTTACATCGGTAGCCATAGGTTGGTTTTTCAACAAGTTATTGAAAGTTCATCTTTTTCTTATAGTATGTGTTACTCTTTTACAAACAAAAACATTCTGGTAAGGGGTACCTTTATGATTAGGGGTAATAATGAGCAGAGTCGAGTCGAGTTTTAGATATTTGGAGTTCGGCTCATGACATAACAAACTTAAGCTAAGTCTCGAGCTTTTTTAAGACTTAAAAATCGATTTCAAGTTAAATAAAAAATCTATTGAAATTTGAAACCTATAGTAATATATATTTTTTTACTTCGTCCGTTCTCAAATACTTTGCATCCTTTTGTATATAGACACAATTCGCAAATTTTTTTGAATCAAATTTGTGATTTAGATGTAAAGGAGATTATAGCCACATGTGGGATCTTATTAGATTCATCGTAATGTGTAGCTTATTAATATCTAATTTGTTTAATTTTTTTTTCTTATGTATAACTAAAGATATTGTATTTGTAAGTTATGCATTGAAAAGCCTGAAATCTTAGCGAATGCAAGTATTTGAGAACTGGGGAAGTATAATAATTTATAACTATGAATTTTCTTTTTTTGTTAGATTTATCAATATTATTCTGCTTCCTTCGTTCCAGTTTATTTTTTACGTTTTCCTTTTTGGTGTTCCCTTTTATTCTTTACGTTTCCTTTTTTATACTTTACTTTTCACATATTGATGTTACTTTTACTCCTAAAATTTCTCATATTACCCCTTATTTATTTCTTCTTTATTCTCGATTTTCCACCAAAACTTATCTCTCTCACTCACTTTCAATTCATTTTAATTTTACTACACATATCTCAAACAAAATAAAAGAATAATACAACTTTCAAGTAATACCAACATATTTTATTCAAATACTAACTTCCCTTAAATGACGTGCAATTTTATAAACGTAAAAGATAAATCAGAACGGAGGAAGTACTAATTATGCTGAAAAACACATACAACCTATTTGCTTGGTTCAATATTAGTAAAAGAATGGAAGAGAAAGGAAGGGAAGGGAAAGGAAAGGAAGAAAAATTAAGTTTATTTTCTCATGTTTGGTTCAAATAGATGAAGTGAAAGGAAGGGAGGGAAATTAAATTTATTTTCTCATGTTTGGTTAGACATTATATAGGGAAGAGAAGGGGAAGGAAAAGAAATTAAGTTCATTTTCTCTTTCCTCCCAAAATATTGGGAGGAAATGAAAGGAAAGAAATCATAAAGAAACTTTCCTATCAATTCCTTCCACTTCTTTTCCTTTCCTACCTTATTTTTTTAACCAAATACCGGAAAATGTCATATTTCCTTCCTCTTCCCTTCCTTTCCCCCTATTTCCTCCCTGCCAAACAGGTTGATAATAAAAAATATTTTGATCCTGATCCCGAGCTTTTCGAGTCGAAATTGCTATGACAAAGTTTCAAATCGAGCTCGATCAATCAGACTTGACTCATTCTCACCCTACGTATCACCTTATCCCGTAGGAATGATATACCCTTTGTTTTGTTTTTTTTTTTTTTTTGTGCGCGCATAAGAAAAAAGAGCCAGGAGACGGGTAAATACATAACTTAAAAATACAATATCTTTAGTTATATATAAGAAAAAATAGCCAAAAGATGGGTAAATGTTTATATCGGGATGAGATATATGAGGATCCAAAGATTGATTACAAGAATCAAAGGTGGAGTTGGAATTATTCCTTCAAACTCCTTCCTCCCATTCATACCCTTTGTTGGATACATTGAAAATGGGTTTGGTCAAAAGTTGGTGGGCAAGACCATGCCACACTGTCAAAGAAAAGCTTGGGCCCTTTTTACACATCTCTTTCATTTCTCCGTCTACATCATCATATCACTAATCAAAGAAATATAATATCAAAATAAGTTTCCTTACATACAAAACTTATATTCCCTTTGTAACGAAATAAATGTAATAATTAATTTTTCACGTATTTTTA
This sequence comes from Bassia scoparia, assembly GCA_008642245.1. Classification (NCBI taxonomy): domain Eukaryota; kingdom Viridiplantae; phylum Streptophyta; class Magnoliopsida; order Caryophyllales; family Amaranthaceae; genus Bassia; species Bassia scoparia. The sequence continues at coordinate 31,947 of SNQN01002134.1, read as the reverse complement.
TGACGAGATTTAATAATGTACACAGACAAATTAGTCAAAATAATAACGCATTGACGGGGCGTTTGGTATGAGGAATTATGGGATGGGAATGAGATTATTAATCCRAAGTTTTTATAAACCAATGTTTGGTAGGTGGGAATTAAGTTTGAAGATGGGAATGAGAATGAGAATATTTAGCTCTTATTCCCCATGTTTTATTACCTGGGGGGTAGGTAATAAAATGGTGGGAATAGGATTATTTTGATGAAAAGACTAAAATATCCTTATTTATTAATTGATATTATACCTTTCCCCACTTATGAAAGGGTAAATTTGTAAACTTTCAATCTAATCCCTACTTAATCCCTACTTAATCCCACATACCAAATATGAGATTTCAAAAAAATTTAATTTTATTCCCACTAATATGCCAAACAAGGGATTGAGATTATTTTACGAATTCCCACATTCTAATTCTCATTCCCACTCTCACTTTATATTCCCCGAATTCCCATTCCCACATGCCAAACGCCCCGTGAAGAATAGGATGATATATACTCCCTCCGTTCCATGAAATTCATGCCACACCCGTTTATTTCACTATTCACAAGTGAAGAGAATCTTGTAAATAATTATCAATTTATAGTTATAAATATAGTCATGTGGAGTCTTGTTTGATTCGTATTAATAAATATATTATTAATATTCAATTGTTATAATTTTCTCAAATGTGTAACTAAAAATATAAACGATACAAAACATGCATTGGGAAGCGTATGAATAGTAACTGGCATGATCTTCATAGAACAGATAGAGTACGTTTATTGTGATAAAATTATTTTGATTAATTTTTTCTTTTACTATGTTAAATCTCTCCCTCAACCTGCATAAAAATTCAGTTGTTGCATTTATTACGTTACGGGGGGAGTATAATAATATCACGTTTATATATTTTACATATTGTCTCTATGACAAACAAATTGACAAATTAGCTTGCATTGCCACATAAGAATTTCATTATATTTTAATTTTAGCTACTTTATATCTCAATGGTTAGCTAATTGTTAAAGTAGCTTACCATTAAAACATGTTCCACTTGCCATTAGCTAATATTTAATGTTGTTGCTTAGTTTTCTTCCCAAGCAAATTAGCTTGGTCAAGCTAATTTGAAAAGTCAAACTAATTGTCCAATTTCATTCCAATGGTTAAGCAAGTAGCTAGGGACTTTTGGAATTTGCAAGCTAGTCCCTAGCTACAACCATCGTACATGCCCTAAACTTCATTAAAAGGAAATTCAATGACTATAATTCTACTCCCTCCATTACATTTTGCTTGAAACAATTGAATATGTTACCTCTAATAAATAATGTCAATTGTTTCAAGTAAAGCGTAACGGAGGGAGTATAAATATGCAAACAACTTTTTGATTGTAAAAATATAACTTTTTTAAGGAGGTTTATATAACTTTTTGAGTGTAATACTCCATTTGTTTCGTATTGTTTTGTGCACTTTTCACATTTGACCGTTTCATAATGATTTGTGCATTGTACTTTATTTCATTTTTGGACATGCTTTTACTATTTTTTAATTTGGTGAACCTCTCACTTTCTCTTACTTTCCCCGGTCTCTAATTTCCGCACTCTTTGAAGAAATCCACAGTTCACTTTAGCAACCGCTTTGGCGGTCGCAAAATTTCTAGCGACCGTCAAAGCGGTCGCTAAATCGGAGTGCGACTTTCTTCAATGAGTGTGGAAATAAGTTCTCACTTTTCCCCACTTTATACAATCTCTCTCCAATCTATTTTGTCTTTTAACCCAACTACTATTATAATAGATTATTCATAATTTTTCCCCCAAATAGTGAATGCACAAAACAATATGAACGGAGGGAGTACACATTAACTTTAATTTTGAGTGTAACGATATTTGCATAATATTACACTCTATAAACCTCCTTACAAGAAAATTCAATGAATAATCAACCAATGGTAGCTCCTACAACTAAATTGTGGAGTAATTTGTGATGTGACTTGATTCACCAAGTCGTTTGGAGTTATACGAAATTAGTTCACAAGAAGTGGGTGCGAGARTGCCATACTTCAACAACGAAACCCGCCCGGGTTTCCAACTGGTCACCCACCCGGGTGAGCAAAGCCTCCAAGAATCGAACTTTAACGAACCTCAGACCCGCCCAGGTTTGGCCACACCCCACTAGTTCCTGAGCATCTCTTAAGCCACAAAGAGAGGAAAATACATAGAGAGAGAGAGAGAGTTTGTGGGTGTTCTTGGGAGAATTATCAGTCTCTCTCTATTGTATTCTCTTAATATCCATAGTAAACATACATATTCATACCGATCAGGAGGACTAACTATTGAATTGATAGTGAACCTCGTTAAATCTTGTGTGTTATTTGTTTGTTTATTGTAGTTTGTTTTTGAATTTTGTCTAGATGATCCCTTAAAGGTGTACCTGACTACATTCGCAGAGCAAACAACCGTTGTTTCAACAATTTGTTGGTGAGAGACTTTGTCATGTAAAAACTCTTCGATTTGTGTCACAGAACCAAAGTTGTCGCCTCATCCGACACTTCTGTGATCAAAGTTATTAGGATCGAGATTCTACTTTGGATCAATCATAGGGGTAGGATCGAATCGATAGAATCGGATCATAGGATCGTACAATCTTACAAAATCAATGAAAAGTAAATGACAATGACTAGAAACTCATTAATTACATGTCTTTCAAGTAAAATGAATGCAATATGCATAATCTCCGATTGAATTAAAGGCAAGGAGAAGGTAGAAGGCTTAACTAAATAGGGAATAACACCATGTAAGGCATGGTTAGAGTGAAATAGTTTAGAGAGTAGGAGGTTAGATGTTTTTTCATTTATAAATTATTATTAAAAGTTAGTTTCAATGCTTTAAGAGAAGTCAAATAACTTTAAAAATCATAAAAATAGACAGGAGTAAGAGATCTTGACTGATCCTACTTCGATTCTGTACGATCCTGATCGATCCTACTCCGATTATGTATGATCTTGACCGATCCTACATCGATCCTAAGCGATTTTGACCGACCCTACTTTCGATGCAATTCTATAAACGATTTGCATTGGATCAGTCAGGTATACTTGGATTGTAGGATCGTACGATCCTACGATTCGGATCGCAATTTTGATAACAATGTCTGTGATCACATCATTTGCCAAACTCAATAATATGGTGGAGTGAGTCTTCTTCGCCATCACCTCTAGATCCGTTGCGCTTAAGCCCTTTTCAATTAAATCATTTTTCTTCTCGATCAAAGGCTTCCAAATACCTTATTGTTTCAACAAGGCTCGCATCTTAATTTGCCATAGTGCAAAGCTATTCCTACTCGTAAATATCTCGATCTTCGCGGTTGTAGTYTTTATCTTCCTGTAAATATCAAGATAAACGCAGCTTGGGGCCACACCCGCAATTGAGAGAGAAAGAGTCAATTTTACAAGAATAAAAGAAATTTCATCCTAAAATCATATGATTTTCTTTTCTGCTTAAGAACTTTGCTAAAGCCATACCAAGATAAACGCGGCCATGGGCTTGCATCTTACTTTGCATAGAAAGGCTTCCAAATACGTTGTTGTTTGAATACTAATTATTGCATTTTTCGTTAGGACTTAAAAAAACACCCCGGGCTTTTGGTTTSTTTTCATCTTCCGTAAAATTAGCAAAGTTCCTAGTTAGAAGTTAGAGGTTAGAAGTGATTGAGGGACAAAATGATTAGCATAAAGAAGAAGAGTATAGTATAGCAGCTGTTTTGATTCAATAGTACGTCCTGAATTGATTTSTGACCATGATATAAGTGACAAATGACCCCTGATGATACGAATATTTTTCCTTTCCTTTTAGGCTTTGTCCTTATCCCATGTCCTCTCTTATTCTCCCCGATTCAATCACCAACAATAGTAGTTCATGTTCATGTTCATGTAATTGTATGTGCACCTTGCTATTTGATGAGCATTTCAAGTAATCATATCTTAGGACTTCCTGTCTTGTATAATTCATTCCTATAATTAATTACACATTTCAATTTCACTTACAAACCTTTATGGACCCCCAGTTTAATTATTATATCCTCCTAATCTAGTCTCCCAAGTGTTTTTCTTGTACAATTCATATAATTAATCATCTAGTTTTTCTTCCAAAACTTTTTTCAAACTTCTATAAGAACGGCCGGTCTATATCAAGATCGTACTATATAATAGTAGCTGTTTTGTGGGTCCTCCTAATCATGTTATTATAACTCAACTCTAAGGTCGTGTTCTTTTGGGCTTATATCTACGGTACTTCACTTCAGCTAACTTCAGCTCACTCCATTTCAATTCAATCAATTTCAGCTAACTTRAGTTCAATTTAGTTCAATTCAACCCATTTCAACCCAAAAACACAGGACCTAACTGCATACACTTGATAAGATCGAAATTAACTAGTACTCCGTACTCAAGTTGAAAAATGATTGGATCGCAACCAACAATATCAAACTCTAAAACATTTGATTATTTCTTCAGTAACCCAAAATATAAAAAACTTAACAATCTAGTTAAGTAGAATATCCGAAATTATCATTACATCTTAACCACGAATTCACTAACCTTAATTATTCTCACCGCTTGCTTTTTCCTCAGATCAATTACTCCAAATTAGTTTATGAACCACAAATTAAAGTTGCTACTGTATGAAGTATGAACTAACTTGCTTAGGGCAAAGTTATTGCAGAGTTGAATTATAATTTCGAAACTAATAAACATATTAAATTACTTACTAATATCTCTAGTTGTTGTCCTAATTAACTCTTTGATTACTTGATCTGTTACTTTATAATTAAGTAGTTTATTTATGAAATACAAATTTAGTTTTTTAATTATAAAATTGTACACCAGGCCATTTTGTGGGAAAAGGATCAGCATGTGAATGTTACTCGTATTAGAAGTGTCAAGTGTATATATATTACAGTTACAGATAGAATACTGCTTTTCAGATTCGCAGAAAAAAAGTTTGAAAAAAGGGGCAGAAAACAAAATGGAACAAAATATACTCAATTATGTGTTCTGTGTTTGCTGGTTAAAGTTGAGGAGGAATGTCTGCTACCTATAACTGTTTACTTACATTTTTTGGGCCACTTCTCTATTTTATTTCTTCTTCTTCCCATTTTTCCAGACTTTTATTTTCTGATTTTTTCAGTTCATTTTGTTCCTTGTTCTTTAAATAATACTCCAGGAGGCCTATTTTTATTTTTATTATTGCTAGCATAGTTTTTCTTATCCTGTTTTCTTTTGTTGTCGAGTCAATTTTAATGTTTTTCAGCTTTTGATAATAAAGATGGTTGTATTTTATCATGTTAAATCTAACATTGCTAATGATTTCCCTTTAGAAATTAAATATAGCATGGGAATTGGGAAATTATGATGACTATTATTGGATTTTAAATTTCTAAATAGACCATCAACTTGACCCCCTTTTATTTGTATACATATATGGTAGTATGGTATACTCCATCCATTCTTTAATGTTCATATCACAAGGAAATTTGACACTATTCACAAGTTATAAGAATCTTCTAAATTGTTGTTAATGTATAAGAAAAAATATAGTCAAGTGGGATCTTATTTGATTCGTCTTAATGAATACTTTATTAACATATAGTTTTTATAATTTTTACTATTATAAAACTCAAGATATTTAACCTAAAAATTGTGCGTTGGCAAAGGAGAAGTAGTACGAACATTATGGAACAGAGGCATAGTATGTTCCATGATTTTTCCTTTTATCTATATGCAGAGGTTATTTTCGGTTTATGGTTGAATTTAAGGCGCTGTTCTTTTCAACTTATTTTCAGTACTTATTGAATAAAATAAGTTCAAATATGTATCAATAAGTTCAGATAAGTATCAATAAGTTCAGATAAGTTCAGTCCAATACTAATAAGTATAATCATTACTTTTTCCTCTCACAAAGTAAGTTCAGATAAGTTCTAATAAGTTCAGAAAAGTTTAAATAAGTTGAAAAAAACACACCTAAATCATTATTTTCCATTGATAGTGTTGATAATCAAGAGATTGTCACCTTTGGCTTCAATTATTCACTAGCTGATGAGCTGATTTAAACATTTAAATGTATACGAAATACTTCATCCATTTTAATTTACAAGCAACTTTCAAGTGGGTTCAGACTCCTAGGCGAAATTTGCAAATCGTGTATATGAAGTGCAAAAAAAGACAATAGTGCATGCCATTGCTAATTAAGTGAAAAAAGAGGTATACAATCATGTTTAAAGTTTTTTTAGTAAGGGTAAGTTGTTCATTTCAAACTAAAAAGTTTACTAGAAATGAAAATTGCTAATAATATGATATTTTCCTAAATGACAAAAGTTGCTAGTAAAATGAAATGGAGGAAATACATTAATTTGTAATTTTTGAATTAAAAAAAAAGACAAATGTTAGGTTGTATGGTAATTATTGGAGAATGGTAAAAGTGGTTAGTAATAAAATGAAAAAGGGAAATTTAGAGGGTAAGAAAATGATTGGGATTTTGGTAAATTTTGCTTTAATAGTCCCGGCATAATCAGTGGTAGCTTAAACCAGTTATTTGTTTAGCAGGAATATTCTACTTGCCTAGTTTGCTTTTTCAGATCATCTTACTTTCTCACTGCTCTAACCCTGCTATTCCTTCCTTCCTTCCTTCCTTCCTTCCTTCCTTCTTCTTTTGAATTTTATTATAAACTGCTTTTCATTTTAAATACCATACTATACGGATCGGACTACTTTATAATGTCCCAATCTGACCATGTATGTATGTATGTATGGTATGTATGTATGGATGGATGGATGGATTAAGGTGATGATAAGATATGAGCATATAAAGTGAGATGACATCAGCACACATTGAATTTTACTTTGTGTTCCATGTAATACTCCAAAAAAAAATAATACTCCGTAATAATAAATAGAGGTAATATATTAATGGGTCATAAAAATAAAAATTAACAAATGAAATGAAGTGGCAGTAGATTAACAGCGGAGAGGTTAAGGCAGTAAAGGAAGATAATAGGAATTACTCCATACTTGTATTACATATTTACATCTACTTGGTGACTGGGAGCAAAATGGCCCAAAGAGGCCAGATAGTGATATTGATCCTTTTATGGATGTCAAATTTTCTTTTTTTCTGGACTTTGATAGGTTAGGACACAGTCTTGAGAGAAGACTATCCTAACCTCTTTCCATCGTCTACCTTATTTTACAAAAAAAAAAAAAAAAAAAATTGGTGTCTTATATACGGAGTACGAAGTATATAGTTACCCTTCACTACTATAAGATACTCTCTCTGTTCCCTTTTATTTCTTACTAGTATTTTTTGCACGCGATGCGTGCGTGAGTATGTGTCAAAGAAAGAAATGTTTATAATTTTTTTTATATCAATATTTCTTTGATTTTTAGTTGTTCATTCATTGTTATTCATATATGACGTATGTCAAAAGAAAAAAATATAATGTTGAAAAAAAACTCGTGCTTAAATAATAAAGATTAGCAAATAATAATATTAGAATAAATATATACTTAGTAGACAAATTTTATACGGAATAGTAGATGACGGTTGTATGATACAATTACACTAAATTTTCCAAGTAGGTCCACTAAGTATGGTATCATGATTCTTGATATTATCTTATTACGTGTAACCCAACTATTTAATATTAAATTCTTATTTTAATTTTTCTTCTTGATTGGCAATCATTCATTATTTGTCAATGATTATCTTTATTAGTTGGTAACTTAAACTTATGCAAGTTTCATTGTTAATGTTTATTCATGATAAGAAAGAAAATCACTCTAAATATTGTTAATTACGGCAGTAGAGTAGTTATAGTTACATTTCAAATCCAATACACATTTTAAACATTGGCTCATATTTATGGCAAAAATTAACAATATAGAGAGTAAAATAATATTAAATTATATTCTTTCTAAAAACATGTAATTAATTCATTATCTAGGTATAAGGGACATCATTTAGGGGGACACCAGTGTCCCCCTTGCTATATTAATAAGATTACTCTTAGTCTAAATATTATCATAGCTCTTTTCTTGGACTTAATATTTGCTATGGTACTACGATACATAATCAATCAGTTCAACTCCTTGCAATTTCAACTTAATATTTAGTTTAACTTAAATATTTTTTATTAATTCAATTAATGATAATAATGATGTTATATTGATAATATAATACTACTTACTACTACTACAATACTCTACATATAATATAATTTTTAATATAATAAATAATCTCTATAATAATTTTTGTTAATTTGTTTGATGTTTGTTGTTGTAAAGCTTAACACGTTTTGGTGGATAATAATAATAAATAATAATAATAATAATAACTAATAATAATAATAATTCCTATATTTCTTTTTATTCGCAACTTTGTTTTGCACACATGCATTTTAAAGAAGAGATTTCAAGTGTGTAAACGAGCAAATTAGTAATATAAGTTTAAGTCTGTACCGTATCATCATCTATTTTCTTGTTTGTTAAATAGTTAAATCTAAGTAAATATATAATTCTAAGGTAAATGAGTAAATATTAGGCCACAAACATAATCATAGTTAAATAATTAATCCTAAGTTACAATATTTTCATATTAGCCTCAAAACACCAATCTAGTTAAATTATTACTTCAATGATTATATTAATCCTAAGTTAAGTGCGTTAAAATTATAATTAACCCCAAGACATGCTCAAATAGATTTCAAATTAATCCTAAGTTAAATGACTTAACTTAATAGTAGCCAAAACGTCAACTCAATAGTTCAATATTAATCCTAAGTTATATATGGCTAAATATTAGCCCCAAAACATAATAAATAGTTTAAAAATAATCCCAAGATTAATATTATTAATCTTAAGTTAAGTGGTTAAATATTAGGCCCAAAACATAATCAGTAGTTAAATATTAATCTCAAGTGAAATATTAATCCTAAGTTAAATATATATGGAGTACTAGTTAAATATTAATCCCTAGATATATCATTAATCAATAATTAAATATTAATTCCAACATATATCATTAATCAATAGTTAAAAAGACTAATTCTAACTTAAATATTTTAGTTCATTTTAGTTAAATTCAGTTCAGCTCAGTTCAGTTTAGTTCAGCTCCATTCAGTTCAATCCAAAGAAACAGAACCTTAGTTATGTTATAAATTTTTTTCCATCAATTTTCTTCTTTTTCGTTTGGAAAATGTGTATTTGTTATTTTGTTTACTTCTCATTCTATTTTGCATGCAAATTTTTAAACAATTATTTACTTCTCATGTATCGCAAAATCATGTCGTCATTACTCTCTCTATCATTGTCTAAATCCACCGTCTTTCAACTTATATTAACCCAGTTCTCGTCAATTGAAATTTGTTGAATTAAACTAATTTTTACTGAAACATTAACAAATTTTTTAAAGATTGAACTTATTTTTACTGAAAATTATTAAAATAAGCTCACCATAGAGAACAGGCCGTTAAGCTTCACTTTTATTACTCCGTCCATCCCAAACATGCTTTTAATAAAATCACCTAAAAAGTTGGTTGCTTTGTGCATGTCCTTGTGAGGAAGTATGTCCTTGTGATTTTAGCCACTCTTTATATATTGTCACTCTATATAAATTTTAGCCAGCTACAAGAAAAAATAATGACTACTCGAAGTCCAAAATTGCAGCCACAAATTTTTTTTTATTAAAGAATATTAAAATACCAAAATGTTAGTTCAATCGTAATATCGTATGTTGAAAAATGATACAACGCCCACAACGGGCACAAAAGGAGATTAAAAGAAAATATCAATTTTGTTTTTGTCCCCCAATCCTTTTACAAGTAAGTTGTTTCATATTTGATTTTATTTATTATGCAAAATAAAGGAATGTTTTTTTAAGAAACTTACAGGTGAGTAAAAACCTTAAATGTTATATTTTTGCAAGATGAAGCAAAACCCCCATTTTTTTGGGTGCCCAACTGCTAGTCGATGAAGCAAGTGTAAATAAGGATTAAAGTTGTAACTTGCTATCAATTTAAGAGGATCATTCTAGAACATTAACGGACTCATGTTAAATTGTTGAAAAAATGGATTGATATACAAAAACTACTACGGAGTAACAGATATCAAAAATCTATTATAAGTCACTTTAAAATCATTTCAAGTTACTTTAATATCATATTAGTATTTTTCTGTTTCTCTTACTATGTAATTATCATTAAATCATTACTAATTAGAAGTAACTTTAATATATTTTTGTGTAACTTTAATCATTTTTTTTGTAACTTTTAATTAATGAAAATACTACGGAGTACCTAATATATGGTAACTTTAATATGTTTTTAGGTAACTTTAATCATATTTATAGTAACTTTAATATTTACTAATTAAAAGTTACTATAAAATTGGTTAAAATTCCACAAAAAACATATTAAAATTACTATATATTATATCGCTTTTCATTAATGTTAATGAAAATTCGCCTTACACAATACTTTTACTATTTTAAAAGGACCTTTTTCTTTTTGGCAAATCTTTCATTAAAAAGCTAAGTACTTTATACTTCATGTGTACATGTGTCCCTAAAAATCCCCAATTCAATCGAAAAGTTGGGATTATGGCTTGTTTTTGAAAAAAAAAATTGAGGTTTTTATTGTGAGAAGAAAGATAATGATGTGCGGGGATGGTAATTTGGGGATGAGAGGAAGGATTAATGGTGGTGTGGCGAGTGAAGAAGAGAGTGAGAGTTGTGATGGAGTGGTAAAGGGTGTCACGAGTAGGGGAGATAGATGCGAGCAGGAATTGCTAACTAGGTTGTACGGAGGAGAGAGAAAAATAGAGTGTGGGGGAACTTTAATTTGGGTGATTGCTAATGGAGGTAGAAGGGGATAAGAGTGCGGCGAAGAAGGAGTGAAGGTATTGTGAAGTGAGAAGAGGAATAGTGCAATAAATTGAATATGATTTTTCAGTTTTTTTCGTTTTAATGTTCTTGCTATTTGGTTTTCGTCGTTCAGATTGTATTGTTGGTATGGTGTGGTGATCTAGGTTAAATGGAAGAAGGAAGGATGAAGGATGAAAGATCAAGGATGGAGCTAAGACAGAAGGAAGAAGAAGGAAAAAGACGTGGGGTTAAAAGAGATGGAAAAGTAACATATACTTGACGGTCATTACATTAAGGGCATGTGAGTTATTAGAGCATGAGCATTGAGCTCAGCTCCCCAAAGGCTCCCCAAATGCATGTGGGTCCTAGATTGGGCAACCCAATCAATGTGGAGAGTTGCTCATTTGTTCGGGTYCCTGATATTATTGGGAGCTCCTCATCTTTTTGGGAGCTTACTTGCGCGCCCCACTGCTTGCTTTTCTTATTTTTATTTTGTTTTTAGCTAAGTTAGTTTGTATTATTTCTTTAAAAAATATGGTAAAGTAGGAGAGAGAAAGTTTTCGGAAACCTGACCAAAGCAGTGTGGTGACTGAAAATTGGGAAGGATAAATGAAAAAATTAGTGGAAAATGATGTGGCAAAAGGAGGAAATGAGAGAGATTGGTTGGGGAGCCTCATTGATGCGGGTGGTCTTACTTCTTGCCTCAGGGGCATATGAGCTAATCCTCAAACCTCAGGGATATATGAAGAAATTTCTCTTAGAAAAATTGGACAAAAAACATATATACAGTTCATATTATTATAAAAGTATATTATATTTTCTTTTTTTTTTTTGACGAGAAAGTATATTATATTTTCAGTACATGTCCTATATCCTCTCATAATTTTTTATAAATACCGTTCAATACTCTATTATATTAACAAAAATCCTACACCTATAACCATCCTAACCCCCTCACTGAATTCACTCCCTAGCCTCTAAAATAACCCCATCTCACAACACTTCCATCCAAAAAACCCTTTTCCCATATTTAATCCCTTTTTATAATTTTTTCTTAAAAAAACCCTGCACAGGATGGAAAAAAAGATGTTGTAATTTCCTTTGTCTATAATTATTCCCTCAATTTTTTATATATGCCGTGCAATTGCACGGCTAAAATCCAGTTACATATTGATTAAACATATAATTATCAAAGTAACACTTTATGCTCCATATAATATTTCATACATCATACTTTATAATCCGTACATAATTTAACAGTACCTACTTGATAGTTCACATATTTTCTCATACATAATAGAAGTATTTTATACTTTATACATTTTTACTTGTATTTGTACTCCCTCCGTTACATTTTAAATACAATACTAAAATATTTTACCTCTTATAAATAATATCCAGTGTTGCATTTAAAATGTGATGGAGAGAGTATATAATTTAAGTAATTGAGATGACTCAAGTATATATATGACCTTTTTTTATTTAAAAAAAAAGAGTATATATATGACCTTATGTCTATCTATTTAGACTCCTTAGAAAAGGTGACACTTTGTTCATATAGTATACAGTATACAAGGTGGGTAGTTGATTGGTTAAAGTTTGAAATGGAAAAGACAAAAGGAGTTTCATTATGAAAAATAAAACAAAGAAAAACCAAGATAGTAGTACTTAGTATTAACCAATTAAAAAATAACATAAATATGATATGGCAACACTACAAATAGTAGGACATGCTCAATTTAGTCTCTTCTATAAGTAGGACTCACTACTTGCCACTTTAGCATAAACTGCAAGAAAAACACATCAGAGATTCTTCACAATAAAAACAAGCTAAGGTATATATTTCATATCTTCAACACCATCAAAAATCATTCCATATTATGATTCACTTAGCTTATATCTTTTCATTTGATAATTAACAAAATTAATGCCTTAAATGTGATATCTTTTCTTCAATAATTCTCTTAATCATAATAATAATCATGCAATAATTTATGCATGTTGTAAGAAGCCTAGCAGAGTATAATTCTTTTCCATGATTCACTAGTGTGTTTTTCATCCTACATTATTATTATTATTATTATTATTATTATTATTATTATTATTATTATTATTATTATTATTATTATTATTATTATTATTATATGTTGGTGAATAGAATGGCGAGTAATTATCGTGAAGCCGGGACAGTTCATATTCCTCCCAGCATGATGTTTTGCCCTTCATCAAAGGAGGCGCTCTCACCGGAGGAAAAKGCTCAAGCGGCTTGCAAGAGCCACAAGGAGGCCGAGAGGCGCCGTCGAAAGCGTATCAACAACCACCTCTCCACCCTACGCTCCCTCCTCCCTAATCTCACCAAAGTAAGCCTTTCTTTTTATTTTATGCACCTTAGCTTGTAATTATTAGTATTAGTTTTACACTTTATATTCCTAGTTTTGGTGGATGCAAATTCAGCATGTTCTTTCTAGTTTAATTTAGCGAATGCATATAATTACTATTAATGACAAAGTACAGTAGAAAAGTTGATTAATTGTTTAATATCCCTACTATTTGAGGATTAGATTGTCAACAAGGATTATTAAGTTGTTTATTTCTTACCTTTTTTTTTCCATTCTAAAAGTACTTTCTTTGTTCTTCATATATCTTACATTTGCCTTTTGGTGGTCAAAGATTTCACATTTGCTTTCAACAATTTTTATATATTTTTAGTTTTTCTTTTTTTCTTTTACTAATATATATACATACTACCCCATTATTTGAAACAAATATTCTGTTATACTTGGTATACATATATAAAACGATATCGGATGTATCAACATAAATCATCTATATGTTATAGACAAGTCAAATTAAAAAAATGTGTTAGTCCTTTAATTTAAATTGGGCAATAATATAAAATAAAATCATAAAACATTACATGCACTCTATACACCATATATAATTTTTTTTTGTTAGGAATATGATGTAGGTTGATTAGGAAAATATAATATATTTATTTTAACGAGTTGGTAAAAATCCTTAAAAAATACATAAACTTAATAGATACACTAAATATTTGTAAAGATAGAGACTATACATGTGTAGAAGGAAAATAATTGTCAGTGAGTGCCAATAATTGCCCAAAGATTTTGCTGGGTGCTAACTATTTTTGACTTGTACGTTCGTTTAATTTTGTTTATAGTCGCAAGTTGTTGGCATATAATGCATATAAAGACAAGTAAAAATATAAAAACATAACAAATTGCATGCGAGCCAAGTCGAATAGATGCAAAACATGCACAACCTATTTAACTTCAACTTTCCTTTTCAACTAAGATATATGGCAGTTTGTACGTATTAATAGGGGCTTAATTAGAAACATACATATGTTTTTATGTGATTTTGACGTGACATTATGCTGAGTACGTTACGTACTTATTGGTCACATTATATACGTGTTTGTAAAAGGATGTGTATTTTGTGTAGACAGACAAGGCCTCGGTGTTGGCAGAGGTGGTCCGGCGAGTGAGGGAGCTAAAAAGGGCCACCTCCGAATTGACATTGGACTGTCACGATGAATGTGACGGGGGTAATTCGTGCTGCTTGCTTCCGGGAGACATGGACGAGGTTAGTCTTAGGCGTAGTGAAAATGACAATACTACCCTTATTGCAACGTTGTGTTGTGAGGATAGGCCGGAGCTGATTGTGGACTTGACAAGGGCATTGAGGTCGGTCAAAGGTAAGGTTGTGAAGGCGGAGATGGCCACGGTGGGGGGGCGGACCAAGAGTGTCTTGTGGGTCCGAGGGGTTGGTGGTGGTGGGCCGGAGGGGTTGCTGAAACGGGCCTTGAAAGTGGTGGTGGACAAGCCTGCCTTTTCATCTTCTGGGCTGGGCCATGGGCTGAGGATGCACCGGCCGTATTAGTAATCTTAGTGTGTTGTTTGTTGGGCCGGTCATCGGTACACTTAACGTCGGTAGGCAAGTACTTAGGTATATTATACACAGTTGGATAGTTCAATATCAGATTATGTACTACTCAATATGGACTTTGTTTGATTAACTGCCAATTAGGAAAAAAAAAAAAGAGAAAATTTTGAAGGATTAAATGAGGTGAAACGTTAGTTGTTCAATGATTCAATCCAACGTAGTCCGTATCAACCAATTTGTACTAGTGCTTGGTAAATTTATACGATSGATGCATTAATATGATATAATTGATATTGAAATATATCATATTAAACTATAATTTGTGAATGCTTACCTTGTTGCGGATGTTTTCAATTTGTGAATAATGCTTATTGCGAGGATTTCTTTTAATTAAACTATAATTAGTACTTCTTAGTACCCAATTAATCATTGTTAATTGGATTTGGA
>SNQN01002134.1:0-10704 GCA_008642245.1 Bassia scoparia | reverse complement strand
AGAACTATCTTATAAGCCTGAGAAATAGGTGGAAGTGGACTCATCATGATTATGTTGCTTCTAGTCTACCTGTAATCTTCTTTGAGCTTCATAAGGAATTGCATGAGTCTCTGGTCTTGTAAGACTTTCAAAAACTTGGTGGTTAAATTGCAGATGCATCTCCCACATTCACAGGAAGGGGACAAACATCATCTAATTCATCCCATAAGACTTTGATCTTTGCAAAAAATTCAGCAACATTATCATTTGCTTGTTGAATCGAAGCAATTTRTTCTTGAATAGCAAACAGCTGAGTATTAGAGGTTTGTCCATATCTATCTTCAAGATCTTTCCACATTTCACTTGCTAGCTTGAAGTAAAAAACACTTCGAGTAATGATAGGACCCAAGGATTTAAGAATCCAACCTCTTACTATCTCATTGCATCTTATCCATGCATTGTATGAGGCTGTAGTAGCATCTGGCTTTAGCAAAGAACCATCGACAAAACACATTTTGTTTTTGGTGGTTAAACCACTAATCATTGAGGACTTCCATGTATTAAAACTTGTGCCATCAAATTTATCAGAAACAAAGGACTGAGCAATTGTATCAGAAGGATGTATATAGTAAACTATGCTTGGATCTGCTGTGAGATCTAGAATTCTATTATTATTTTGATTATTTGCATTTTCTTGTGATTGAGAAAAAAGATCAAAGGAAAAAAAATAACAGAAGGAAGAACAGATTATGGCAGTGGAAAAGGAAAAAAAAGAAAAATAACAAAATTATGGAGAAAAGAAAGAAAACGAGTATGAATGAAGAATAAAGAGAAATGCTGAAACAGGAAAGCAAAGGTGAGCAAAAAGGAACGAGAAATCACARAAGAAAAAGGAATTGAGGTCTAACAGTTTGATGAGATGATACCTCAAACTTTGTATCACCAGAAATTAAGAACGAATGCTTGATTGAACTTGACTGAGAAGATAGCAATTGAATCAAAACACAAATGATCTCCAAAAGAAGATGATCAATCTCRGAAACACCTCCAAAAAACCGCAGAAGCAAGAAGAAACCAAATTGCTGATCGAACAACAACAAAACCAGAACACAGCAGGAATGATGATRGTATGATCATGCCAAAGCTCTGATACCATGTCAAAACTTAGAAATTCAAGCTGATTTTTGTGATATTTGCAGTGAAAAGTAACAGAATTTAGAGAGAGAAAGTAAGAGAGAAAAAAAATAGAATTCAATATATGATTCATCAATCAAGTTTCCATCATACAAGCCTTTAAATAGTAAGACAAAACCCATGCATGAAGGGCTAGGATTAAGCAGTAAATCTAAGGGCCAAGATGATGAGCCTGATGTAGAGTTAGTTAAGCACTAAGATCGAGAATGATCATGTCTGACAACTCTTGTACAATGGCAACTGCTGAGTGGAAGACGCAGCTAGCTTCATTCTCAACATGAGCAAATATGTATTCCTCCATAACGTATATATAAGGTAATGGTTGAACATTTTTACTCTATTTTTATGGTTAACTACTATTGCGTTAGATCGTTTACTGGGAGAGTAATTTTTTTATTGAAAAGTGATTGAGCAACTTGAGGAATAACAACCCTATAAGACATAAGAGCTCCGAATAAAAATACTATTAAAATAGTAATTATATATGTAATAAATTAGAGAGAGACGATTTATAAATAAAGTTTTAATGTTTTCTTGAATCTTGACTAATGAAAATTCAATATTAGAAGAGTTATTAACCCAGAGGATCACATTCAACCAATCACCTCCCGCTTTTATTTATTTACTTTCAAATTTCAAATGTTTCTTTCGCTTCTAGAATTTGATCGCCAAGCGAATTAAGCTGTCCTAAGAAGCTAAGATCAAATTATATACTCTATACAACCCTACTTATATTCATTATCTAAACAAAATTGATGGCCATTAGAGACTAGTTAGGCATATTTTTTTATTCCATTGTCTTTGTAAAATATGTATCTCCTCAAATTTTATAGTAGGAAATTGAAGAGAGTGAGGGATAGCTCAAATGGTTAAAGCTTTTCTTCCGATTTCAGGAGATCCTGAGATCGATTCTCATCTCTGCCCTTATGGCACTTTTAGCACAAAAAAATAAAGAGAATTTTCACGGGGTACCCTAAATTTATGGTATTTCACATGGTGCTCTGAACATTTTCAAATTTCATGAGGTGCCCATTTTACCAAATATTCATAAGTTAGGCAAAATGACATTTTGTTGAGTTTTTTGGGTCTTAATATTACTAAAATGCATTCATTTTCGTTTTTTCATGTGTTTCACATGATAACAAAACTTATTAATGAATCTCGTTCTTCCAATGAACCCTTTATTCAACCTAAAAATTAATCGAAATTACCACTTTGCCTTAGTTATGAACAAGTATGTGATGAATTTTTATTTCACTGATTATGGAGTACATAAGTAAATAAAGACGTATATACAGAATTTGTAGAAGCTTTGCAAAATATTATGATATCTTCACTACTAAAGCAATGCATGCAAGATTTTAAAATATTATCGATCTATAACAATATAGTTATTTGAATATATATATAATGTCATAAATTTTAGAGAGATATTTTTAGGGACATAATATTCTAGAGATTGTACAATGGTTATTGTATGTTCATGTAGGGAGTATATTATCCCGTATTGCATTATATAATTTAAAATCTTTTGGTATATAAAAGTGTAACTTGCATGATTAATTCATATAAATTTTTCTACAAATAATTTAGTATACGGAATAAAAGCTTTGAAATCTTTAGTAATAATTTTAGTATAAATTTTGATAGTAGAGTAATATTTTATATTATGATATTTCAATTAAAATTTTAAACTTGTTTTTAATTATTATCATATCTCTATAATATAAGAGAAGGGGGGAGGAAGATGGTGTCCCGCCTCTTAAAAGACTTAATCATACCTTTAATGATGTAAAAATCTTAAATGCCTTTACTTAAAAATATGAAATCCCTTATTTTTTGTAATCATATTAAGCAATATAAAATGTATATGCATTAATAAAAACTTAATTACATTGACTAATTTATCCCATAAATAAGAAAATGAAAGTTTAATTAATTAGTAGGATTAAATTAAAAATTTATTAATTACATTTTAATTACATTGAATTGACTAATTTATTCTCATGAATCATAAAAAAATTAGAAAATGTTTGGGTGACCTTAAGGGTTGACAACCTATAGACACATAGATATATTTTAATATATTCATTGAATTAATAAGAGTGAGATGTACGATTGAAACTTGAATTCATGTATTTGTGTCCAATCAAAATTCAATATTGAAGGGTTACTCTATCATGGTCTAAAAAATATTTTGAAAAAATATTGAATTAAATAGTTAAAATTCTTATTCGAACCATATTAATACTCATATAATATTATTATATTGACAATATAACTATTCGTATGTATAGTGTAGTAATCAGTTAATTATAACTACACATAATGATTTAAACTCTGTATAAGAATTCAATAAAATGAAAATACACCCAAAATTTGAAATCATAAAAACTCTCTGTCATTTTTAATTTGGAATTATATCCAACGAAAGTGGCATAAGTTTTATTTTCTCATTGAAATTAGTTTAATATAAGTTTTTAAAATGACCGCACGCATCGCGTACTTATAGTACGTGCTAGTATTACCATAAGAAAAGTGAATACTGAGCGACAAATGTCAGCATCATGTTGATCGCTTGTTATAAGTATAAGATATAGATTATTTTGATAAAATGGGGCACCACTTGGAATTTTGAAAATGTTCAGGCATCAAGTGAAATATCACAAATCTCAGGGTATCATGAAAATTTCCAAAATAAAAATAAACATAATAGGAAATTGTAAGAGTACGAGCTCGTTTACATTTAACTGAAATCAACTTAATGACTGAATGGAATTGAACTGAACTGAATGGAACTGAACTGAACTGATATATTTTTTGAGAGAGAGAAATTGAGTTATGAACTGAATTGAACTGAACTGAATTGAATATTTTATGAATAGAGAGAAATTGGGTTGAGAACTGAACTGAACTTAAATAAGCTAATGTAAACAGGCATACGTGTATTAGTTTTATATGCTTTGCATATATTATCGAACTCAGTTCTAATTTAAATTTTAGAATATAAATGAAAAATGTTTGATATTGCGTGGTCTACTAATTTGTAATAATAGTTTAAGTGGCGATTTGCATAAAAAAAAAAAATAAAGGTTGAAAGCCAACATCCGGGCTTATAGCACAACGGAGTACTTTAAAATGAACTCCACGACTCATTTAATGTTGTTCTCAATCGTTCTATCGACCAAAGTAACCTGTTATTAAACGTAATTCAGTTTTGTCAGTTCAGTTCATTCAGTTCAGATTCAGTTTCAAAAATTTCAGTTTCAGTTCAAGTTCAATTCAGTTCAGTTCAGTTCAGTTCAGTTTTGGAATTTTAAATCCACACTTAATCTTCTTATTTATTCAGTTCAGTTCAGTTCAGTTCAGTTCAGTTCAGTTCAGTTCAGTTCAGTTCAGTTTTAAAAAATTCAGTTCAGTTCAGTTCAGTTTCAGTTTGTTCTGTTTAAGTAAAACAGGCCCTAAAAGTGAGGAAGATTAGATGTGTTTAGGCATCAAAAACAAGCATTCATCACATATTGAAGAGGTGAACCGGTAACTAACACTCTCAGCTCCAAAACAACTATACTAGCTATTTTTCTAACCTCCTCAACCACATCTCATCAAACTCTTGTTACTTCCATCATCTATAAATCCTCTCAAACAAGCTCCCACTTTCGACAACAAAACACAAGAAATAACTAATTAAGTCATTTCACTACTGAGAAGAAGTATCAAAGATAGATACTACAACATTCATTCTCAATTTGGCAATTGGCTTTATTATTTGGTGTCTAAATACACACAATGGCTTCCTACAAGTACATGTTCATGCTGAGTCTCCTTATGGGCATGTTGGCATCAACCCTCGCGGCACGCAATCTTCTGCAGACAGTTCCTACATTGCCCAACCCGGCTACTGCCATGCCTCCGTTGCCTACTATTCCGACAACTCTTCCGCAGCCTGCAGCCCTTCCAAACCCTACTACTGGTACTGGTCTGCCACCCATGCCGACCACTCAAATTCCGACATTCCGTCTTTGCCAAATATGCCCACCCTTCCAACCGCGGCTTTCCCTCCCTTGCCTAATCTTCCAACCACCCTTCCCAACTTTCCAACTTCCATCCCTTCCCTTACCACCCCACCTCCTTCCAACTAGTCCTTTTGTCAGATTATTGTTTGTAATTTTCATTTGAATTAGTCCTTTTGTTGTATCATGTTGCTCTTTTTAAGCTTCTATAATCAGTTGTGTGCAGTATCATTGTACCAGCAATAAACATCGTTAAAGTAATCAAAGCCATTTATCGTATCTGTTTAATGTTCAATCACTTGTTAGCTATACCTGAAAAACAACTGCGAGGCAACAGAAACATTCCTGTCAGATTGTCAATTGTGATTTGTGAAATGTAGTTGGACAACTATATCAATGCATAGACAACTTACATAGATCATTGGACAACTATAGGTTAAGTATATTATTGGACAGGATGCATGAAAAACATTTTATATAATTGTTATATTAGTTAACAACTAGCCTTTTAAGCACGCGATGCGTGCATGYAATTATAACAAATGTTGRATTTGTTTAATTATTACGGTTTTCTTTTTGTGATTGAATCTCAAATTAAAAATGAATTAATTAATAATTTGATTGACTCATTATTTGAATTGACATATGAACATCAATGTTAATAAATAACAACATMACAAAGTAGTTTAAGTTGATTTTATGTAGATTCCAAAAAATGACATTTTACGCACAAAAAAAGAAAAATGACACTTTTAAATTAAATTAGAGATAAGTGATTTGATTGTTCGATTTTGAAATTTTATAGTATGCTATGATATTAATTGATTGATTTATTTATGAGAATAAATTAAATAAGGTGAGTATTAATTAGTCTAAATTATGTGTATTTAAGTTTCTGCTAATTCATAAAACTTTCCCTTTTTCCTCTGTTGACCATTGATTGACAATTTAATTATCTCTTATGTYTTTAAATATATTGAAAAAAAAGAATTGATAGAATAGTTAATTTGGTAAGTTTATGGGTATACAATTATTAAGTTATGTAATTTTCTTAAGTTTGAAGGGTAGTTGAGGAATTMCAAAGGGGACACCATTGCTCCCCTTCACTTWWATAATAGAGATMAAGCAGAATTCTAGCATAGTGATCGAATAGATTGCACTGGTTAAGTCCGTTCCTAAGAATAGGACAACCGGGGCCATCACGTTTTAATTTCACGTCAAWTCTCAGTGTAGCAAAACTGAAAACCGTTTGACAAGGAAACTAGCTAGTGATTCTAGGTCCCTTTGTAATAGGCCACGCAGAGGACAACGTTGTAAGAGGCGTGGGGGTATTCTTCAATGTATAATTTTACTTACAATTGTGTTATTATAGAATTAAATCTGTGTTGGTTTTATGTTTCATGGTATTTGATGCTTCACCTCTTTATAGACACCGTATGACTATAATTATAATGATATTTTTAAAAGAAAAACAACTAGCTAGCGATACAACTGTTGGAAATATCGGGTTATAAAGGCACATAAATTTGACGATGGAGAAAATACTTAGATGAATTGAAATAGAATTGATTATGTGATGCCATGGTGTTAACCATTGCCTTAAACACGAGATTCGATCCGTCCAAGGTACAAATATTTTGACTGATTCGTTCCTAAGGTTACATCGCTCCCACATAGGAGACACTCAAGCCTTTGTGAATCCACATATTTATAGATGGAGATGTTCCATAAGAACTTAAGCCACAATAATAGCGTTGGCAAATGGGTCGTGTCGTGTCGTGTCCGTGTCATGTCGTATTTTTCGCGTTGAGTTCTTGACTAATCGAAGTTTTTCCAAGTCTTTCGTGTCGACCCGTTTAAGTTTTCGTCTTGGAAAATTCGAACCTAACCCGCTTTTTTCCAAGTCGTGTTCGTGTCGTGTAGCTTGCCTGCGCTATAAATATTTGGCCCTTGAAATATTTTATTTTTTTAATTTTTAAAGTTTCGTTCATTTCGGTGGTTTCGTGTTTAGAATTCACCTGAACCTAACCCATTTTTTCAGGTAGTTGTTCGTGTCGACTGTAGGGCTTCGCCCTGCCTTAGGGGCGTGACTCAGCTCAGTGTCATGGAATTAGAGCCATGGAATCCCGCATGTGGAATCGGGGGTGTGTGTGTCGAATTGAGGGGATCGCCACCGTGCCTATATACGTTATTCACGACAGCGAAACGTTAGGTGCAAACTAGTGGCGCCCACAAATAGGTCAGTAACAAAGTGTGGGTTCGGCGACATGGTAGGAATTGAATAGGAGTAACCAATTCCGCCGCATGTAAGCGGAACATCTCGTGTCTCATTGTAGTTCCCATAAGTCATAACATTGAATAAACAAGAGCCTATGATTGAATTTTGAAAAGCGGCACTAACCCTAATGATTAGGATGGTTGCTATTATGTAAAACAATGACTTTACCATGGATAAGGGCATCACTTGATTATTAGTAATATAATAAGGTGCTATAAAACCCGGTCATCATGATAATCTGACTTTAATGTGTTACGCATATTTCTCCGGTCTTGTTTAAAGCATATATATCAGTGTGATAGAATGATGTACAAACAAAACATGAAAACAAAGGTTAGTAAGCATAATAATGTATTAATGGTATATCTTCTCACCTGTCTCTGCAAATACAAATCGTTAAAGTAAAAACTAAATAGAGTCGTCCTTGATCGAATTGCTAATCAAGACAAAGAAAACATGTTAGTAAGACAATAACAATATGCATACTAAAATGTGACAAGATGATGAAACGAATTTGAAAAAATCGGTAATGACAATCCTACAATATTGTACATGATGAGAGATTAAATGTGAGTTTCTACATTGTTTAATATAGATTGAAACTCGTAGTAACATCGCAAATTTAAGTGTCAAAAGAATTAAGAAGAGTCAAAAAGAAGTTTTAGGTGAGAATCTCAGAGTATACTCAATTTTGCTGTTGAATCGGAAAAAAGAATCGATGCTTAAACTCAAGAACGAATGTATTTAGAGTGTAGGAGAGAGTGTATGAAGCGCAAGTTAGGGACGAGAGAATTGAATAGACGTGTGCAGTTTGAAATATCGTGTTGTTTTCGGAATGAGCAAGGCAACGTAATTTATAGGCGCGAGGGGAAAAGGAGGATGAAAAACAGAACAGTCGCCGTATATATTCCGGTATTTTTTTTGATTCCTCGATTTTATTTCATAATACGTGATTCGGCCTTCGGTATCGACGCACCTAGACCACCTTGCTCCTCCAGAAGTTTTAGAGTGGTTCTAGAAGGTTAGTATTTCCGAGTATTTTGTGTATTTGCATTTTTTGTATTTTCTGCGTATAAAAACTTATAAAATTCATAGGAAAAAAAAGAAAATAGAAAATAATCTAAAAACTAAGTAGCTCAGAAAAATGTGAAAGTGTGATGAAAGGTGGAAATTATGGAGATCACTCAATTACAATTTTAAAAAAATCCTAAAATATAGAAATAATTAAATAATAATAAAAAATAATTTTGCCTCCTTGTTTGTCCATTTG
The DNA here is from genome assembly GCA_008642245.1 of Bassia scoparia. Lineage (NCBI taxonomy): Eukaryota > Viridiplantae > Streptophyta > Magnoliopsida > Caryophyllales > Amaranthaceae > Bassia > Bassia scoparia. The sequence goes on along the minus strand of SNQN01002134.1, from coordinate 1,973 downwards.
TTCAATAGTCCGAGTAATGACAATCAAACGTATTTCCAACTTTTGTGAGTTCAAAGCATCTTTTCTGAGTCAAAACAATCGCGAGACGCGGTATGTTTCATCACGGATTACTCATTTGGGGAGACACATTTAGGTGTCTACATCGACCCATTTAAATTTTCGTGTCGGAAAATTCGAACCTAACCCGCTTTTTTCCAGGRCGTGTTCGTGTCGTGTCAGKTTTTGCCTGGGCTAACAATAATACATCATTCATTACAAATAAATTTGTAATGTTAAATGTTAATGTGGAATATTATTCATCATTCCATTATAAACATTATCTTAAGGAGGTTACACCTCCATTAAGAGTCTCATAAAAAGAATAAGTGACAAGTTATACTCCATAACAATCAAATAAGAATCCCAAGTGAAAGACATAAGTAGGAATTTAATATGGCTTTAAAGCTACATTTTCAACAATCCCTCACAAATGGCTTTAAAGGGAAATAAAACTTGAGCAAGGAAAGAGTTAAACACTAAACYCTTGATATAATTGAATCTAACATTTAGTGAAATGTTAAATTCCTAATGGTGATCCTCAAGGCTACTTTCCAGGCAAGCAAGGTTTGAGACAAGGGAACCATATGTTTCCCTTATTGTTTGTAGTATGTATGGAGTATCTGTCTAGGCTCTTATCCATAGTTGCAGCTGACATCTTTTCTTTTTCATAGTAGATGCAAAAAGCCTAAATCTCAATCATCTTATTTTCYTRGATGATTTGGTTCTTTTTTCTCWTGGGGATGTTCCTTCTATTATGTTACTTTTTAGAGCTCTTGCTACTTTCTTTGCTGCTTCTAGACTGGCTGTTAATGTTGGAAAAACAAATTTTATTTCGATTATGGCAGTTTAGGATGTTCATTCTATTCAAAATCAGACTGGATTTCATCATGYTTCTCTTCCCTTTAMATATCTGGGCATTAACATTTCTTCTAAATAAYAAGATGTCTGTTGCAGATTGTATGGTTTTAATAGATAAAATTGCAGCTAGAATTAAGACTTGGGGTCTAAGGGCCTATCTTATGCTGCTAGAGTCTTGCTGGTGAATTAAGTGTTGTTGACTTTACACTCTTATTGGGCTACAATTTTCCTCATCCCCAAAAAGGGGCTTGATGAGATTACTTGTATGTGTAGGAATTTCCTTTGGATTGGAATGGGAATCCTTATAATTCTAATGGTTGTTTGGTTGCTTGGGATGTGATTTGRAAACCRAAGGCTAAGGGAGGAATAGGTGTGAAGGATTGCTTTATATGGAATGTGACCATCTTGACCAAGTATGTTTAGCATGTTGCTATAAGGAAGAAGTCTCTCTAGATTACATGGGTAGACCATATATATTTAAAAGGTAATGATTGGTGGTTTTACAAGCCATCTAGCACAACAAATTGGTGTTGGAAGGAGGTTTGTAAAGTGAAGGAAATGGTTGGCTGATATTCATAGAGGATATAYGCCTTCATTTGGTTATAAATGGCTCAAAGGGKACATGGAGGATGTTTGGTGGAGTAGATGGGTATGGTGCAGAGTCTCTATTCCTAAACATTCRCTCATCAGTTGGCTAGTGATTCAGAACAGGCTTAAGACAAGATACATGCTCAYAAAGTTTTGCATCTTAAATGATTCTACTTGTCTACTCTGTTCTAGTTTGGAGGAATTCTGTCACCACTTATTTTTTGAGTGTCAGTACTCCCAACATTGTTTGAAGGCTTGACAGCAGAGATTGCATATTAATGGGGCTTSGCATGACCTTCAATAGTTAGCTACCTGGTGTCTCAGGAGAACTCAAGACAGATTACAGAGGAATCTTATTTTTTCTTCTTTAAATGGCTTGGTTTATTGTGTGTGGATACAAAGAAATCTTGCTCAATGAAATTATTGTATTAATGATCTAAGTTACGGAGTATATTATTGTACTTCGTAAATTGAATGATTGATCATGT
>SNQN01002133.1:67392-79151 GCA_008642245.1 Bassia scoparia | reverse complement strand
TCTTGACTAAAGCACAGATCAATTTACTAAACAGAATAAAAACTCAAAGAGGAAATTATGCTTTCCATAGGATGCTCGTACAGTACCGCATACGTCCAATGATGCTCTTGTCATCCTGCGTTGGCCCGTGTCAGATCACAGTCTGATGCCAATTAATCTTGCAGACAACTGTCATCCCAAAATTAAGAAAGACAATCAATGAAGTGATCCCAATGATGCATGAAACCTACATAGAACACTCCAAAACATAGGTGTGATGATCAATGACATAGATATAGAATATTGGAGTTCATATGATGCAGTTTTGGAAGATACAGTGCCCAACTAACAAAGCCTATACCAGATAGAATAATTAACAAAAAAAATGAAAATCATAGTCCATACTCCATAGTTCATAATGTTAAATCAAAACAGGCCACAATAAAAAAATTAATTTTTGTCTGACTCTATTAGTAGTATGAATAAGTGGTAACTGCGTGTCAGCGTGTGCGAGTTGCACCTCACTCCCTAAATAGTGTACAATTTTTCCTGTCTTCATTGTCAAAAGGGTTGAGATCTTCCTAAATCAAAACTTTAAGGAAATCAAATACATCTCAATTCAAGTAAGACACAGTACAAAACCCTAAAATTACAATTAGTGGAGCAAGCTGATCCTATCATTCCTATGCAATCATGTAAGTGATAGAAGAATGGGAAAAAGAGACAACAAAGCTCAAGTATATTAGTGATATAAATGGAGATTAACAAGAATGCTGCAACTTAACAGGCTGGATACAGAGCAAACTTATAGACTAAAATGATCTMAACRTGAAAGGAAAGAGTGGTTGAAAGGTGGAACTGCTAATTTTTACCTAATAAGAAAAGCATTACACTTMRATAAAAAATAGCATCTCTACATAAAAGTATAAGAATTCTAATTTCTAATCCACATTCCCCAGCCAACAGAGAGAATAGCTCATCAATGTATGAAAAGAGGACAGCCAATTCTTCATAAGCAATCGATTATAACCAAAGGTTATGCCATTGGTCCATTGCAGATCAAAGATCAAAGAGTATACTGCATGCCTCTACATCATTGAAACAATAATAATTATTAATAACAACTAAATTCGAGAAAGAAAGAAATGAATTGTTAATTCATGGCTGTGTCACATTCAAAAGGAGCATATTCATGTTGGGCCTCTAAGAAAAAGCATATTCAAAAGGTAKGGGTCAAAGATATGAAGAGGAGGATGTTGAGATGAATGTGTGGGAACACCATATGAGATAGAATAAGAAATGAAGTTATCCGTAGGAAAGTTGGTGTTGCGAATATTGCAAGCAAGTTAAGGGAAAACCGCTTGTGTTGGTTTGGGCATGTAAGATGAAAACTCTAAGTGCAAAACCTATGTGGATGACTTCCCGGAATAATCARTTCTAATTCATGTTAGCCGACCCCGCTTATGGGACTAAGGCTATCATCWATTGATGGATGTGTCACATTCCATTTGCTAGATTGGGACCTGGGATTGCACAAGCGTTGTCCGAAGGGTCTAAACTCTAAATAAAAATACTAAGAAGTGCTAGGCAAAATGTATCATCAAAGAATATCAAGATTATCAATTAATCCATGCTTATCAATACACAATAATCACCTCATTCATTAGCCTTTGTAGGTGTTGCAAATAAAATCCTCAACAAGTAAAACTCCATTCCATCAACAATAGAAAACTAATGAGAACCCCACAAAGAGTACAATGCGAACAACAATTAAGGAAATTCCAACATATGAGGTGGCTACATGAACTATCTCAACACACATGTCTGGTACCCTAATCTTCTCAATATGATCCTTCCAGAAAGAAATACATTCTGACCCACAACTCCACAAGTAGTYTAAACCAAAGAACCGTCCTATATGATTCTCCTTTAACCTTATAGGTATGCTAMAATGGCTTAATTTACCTTGCACAAAATCCCATAAATTATATAATGATCARTCTTTATATTCTACTTACCAGCAGCTCTTTATAATCCCATTTCACTACATTCACATTTGTCTTACTCTCCTGACTAGATAGGCACTTCATGCATTTTAACTATAACTAATGCCTCCAAAGCTCTAAGTCTCCATCCAATTAAGCATCAACCCCCTAGCCTCACTTATGCTCACGATATCTTCCAAAAAAAAAAAAAGTATACACCATGGTATCTCATTGTGACTTCATCCTATCAATTCCTTTATAACTCTTGCAAAGAGATATCATTGCCTTCACATCTCAATAAGTGTCCTTTGACGGTCTGACCTATGTCATAAGTCCTCATTAGTCATTACTCCTAAGTCCTAACTCCAAACCAGGTTCTGCCTTAGGCCTATCTACATCAATGTATTAGATACAATCATACAAAGCATTTCACAAGTAATGATAGATAAAGTGAAGACTTGAAAGTTGCCATACGACGATATGATACTGCGTTTTTTTTTAGTTTTAACACTACAATTGATCCCGTGCAATACTCCAGATGTGAGAGAAATCACTGGCAATCAGAAAATTCAGACCAATCAAGAAAACATATCATCTACTTCGTATGACACAAGTGTTTGATGATGCCATAAGTGTTTGCATACTGAGTCCATGAATATTGGAAACAGAACAAAACTTCTAAGAGATAAATCACCCACAAATTGGAGCTAAACTCTAAAGTACTACAGAATTGAAAAATTAAGATAATCTATGCTTGTTAAACCAATATCATTAAAAAAGCCAATCAATTCCCCAGTTCAACAAAAGAATCCCAAAATTTCAACATCATAATCTTATAACACGCAACATTTAAATAATCAAAACCATCAATACTCTTATCATCAACATCAAAAGAAATAACTTTTTTAGCTTTCAATGAACATAAWTTCACACTACATAACTTGAAGTAACAAAATTCAGACCAAAATTACAAAGAAATAAGAGAAAAAAGAGCAAACTAACATGAATTTCCAACTTCGATCATTTGGGTGCAATTTCTTGTGGGGTTTTGGCAGTGATAGAAAGGGCATGCAAACCAGATTGAAGCTCATCAGATARAAGCTCATACACCATACGATGTCGTTTRACTAGGGTTTGACCCTCGAATTTGGGGGAAACAATCTTCAAATTGAAATGGGTTTCACCACCATCATAATTACTCTCTCTCATCGCAGCGTGACCAGCATGCTGATGTGAAACATCTTCGATTTCAAGCAAACTTGCTTCCAGTGATGGCTGACAATTTTGCCCGGTCCTACATTCTATTTAGCCCTTTTGATGCCCAAATGCAGCTCATTCCTCTTGAAGCCCATCAAACTTCACGGGCAAATTGACGTTATCTCCCGTGCCGTCATTTTGATGGTCGCGCGGGTTACTTGAACATACATCAACGATACAGAATTAAGGAACTTACTGCAATAAATTTAGGTTGCAAAAATCTTTACTACTTCGGAGAATACGGTCTTTGCAATAATCGTCCTTACACGTTCTAGACTTCGTATTATGTTACAATGATATTATATAATATTGAACAATTGAAATACGAGAGGTAATCTAACGATCTGAATTTACTTTAGTGGAAACTTTTCGTCTAATTGCATGCTATTCAAAATAATTAGGAGTTTTCGTTCTTTTTTAAGGGTAACACTAGATACATTAATGTTGCATCTTATTAATTTTCGTTCAACTTTAATTCTAATCAGTTATTGTGTACAGGTTAATCCAAATTAAAACATTCTTCATCTTCACTTCAATTCAAGTTTTATAGTGTACTGTAAACACTATCCTTAATTAAATCCTAACATCCGTATAGTATATAATACAAAGATATTTAGTAATTTATGAGAAAGATACGAATTAACAACATTATCATTAATGTTTTTTTAAAAAAAATAAATATCATCTCATTAGCTTCTTTATTTCAACATAATCGCTCTTATTTTACTGCATTCATATTTTTTTCTTTTTCTATACAAACTTAATCAACTCGTGTTAAAAGAGAAATGTTACTCACAAATACGTTTTTGAAAACAAATGAAAACTGAGCCACACTTAATTTTTTCTTTATTGATTTAACCGTCGACATGACTTTTTGTTCTTTCTGAAACAGGATTTGTTTGAAGTGGAGTTTTAGTTTCATGGATCCTTGATTCCAAAGAACAAGGCTAACTTCATCTTTTGCAAAGTGATATCTCTAGAAAATTCTTCATTAGAGCTATCTCCGAAAAAAGAAAGACAGAATCATACATGAGACTAGTATAATACCGTCTAAACGTTGCTCGAATCATTTGCTTCACAAAACCACTCAACTCTAAGCTTTTAATAGTGAAAACACTTGAGACCAAACTATAATACATGGCAATTGTGGGGCACTTCGGAAAAAAAAATGAAACTGATCGCGCAAACTGAATCCACATTTCATATGAGAGCAACAACTACAGCCAAAATCAACCTCAATAGTGCGGTATTAACTATTAAGAGAGATAGTAGAAGATTCAATATTCCTGAGTACATGATCCATTAGGAAATATTAACATATATTCGAATAGCCTACCTTGAAAAAATTGTCAGCGTAATACTATCATATATTCGTACTGTACAATTACCTGCCAAGTTGCCCTGTTCTATTAACATTGCTCCGTATCCCTAAATAATTCATAAAAGGGTCTTACAACTGGGAGTCTCGCACAACAAAAATGGGTTATATGACTTTGCATTCAAATACACCATCGCGAGACTGCCCATGATGCTATCACTGCAGCATCTTGTTATATCGAACTGGCAAGCTATCAGGCCACACACAAACACACAAGAGATGCACAGGGTGAAGCAAAAGAGCTGAGAGCTTAAGAAATGCAGTTCCCTGCAAAAGTGTTACTATGAATACACAGCTATACATCACAAAGCACATTTGTACAAAAATCCATCAAGAGAGATTAGCACAATCTCCTCGGGTCCTTGCTAATCAACTCCTGACATTGTTATCGTCTGATATTGTTTCCTCTGATGAAGCATCACTATCAATCACAATCAAGTTCTCAGCCATACCTGGTTTTTTKGTTGATGGATTGCCATAGTTAGAATGACTGGGAGGGTGTACCCCAGCAAGGTTAGTATTGAGGGTGTTCTGCCCCTTGCAAGAAGTTCCAGCAATTTCTGGAAACGCATGGACAAGCCTGAGTCCTCCCATTTGTGGAAGAGTTGAAACATGGGGTAGAGATTGATCCGATGGCCTGAAAGGAGATATGAACGGATCTCTAAGCCAATTAGGTAAACCACTGTTCATACCAGAAGCCATTACTGGACCAACGGGTGATGCTTCACCTCCAATCATAACATTAGTTTGGAAGTTGTTCAGGGTACCACAACCATAATTTCCTGTGCTACAACTTGCCATTGTTACATGCCTTTGAGTTTGAGAAATCCCATAACTCTGAAAACTACTATAAGTGAAACCATCTTTCTGAGCATACATATCACCAAGAGAAAGCTGTGTTTCCGATGTGAAATTCATTCTCCTGCCACCTGTCTCACGATTAATGTCAGGACGATGGCAGTTTACYTTGTAAGCATCTTGTGCCTTAAGGTTTCTACTTGATGGCATATGCTGTCCAGTGAAAAGCCTATACTGTTCTCTTTCCCATTGATCCTCCAGRTCTCCTGACACTCTCCACGGAGCAAAGCGCAACCTTGGATCTAGTAGCATAGCATGCCAATTACCCCTTCCATGTCGTCTGACACCTATCCAAAGAGAATCCAGCTCTTCTTCTGACCATGGGGCGGGACATGGCTCAAACTTTTCCAAAGAAATGTTCCGATTTCCCCTCAGAGAAGTAGCTCTAGTATTAATACTATCAAGTAATTGCTTGTGTCTCAAAGAAGCTGGGTTAGGAATAGACTGGACAGCTGGATTCTGAGTCAGATTACAGAGTCCGACACTAGTGTTCTGGAATTGGTGATCATCCTTAGAAGTTTGACCTCCCTTCATTAGCTCCATAGGAAGGGATAAACCCAGAACAGGCAAAGCTTTACTAGTACCTCGGTCAACCTTGTGTCTTTGTCTATCTGGGGTAAATGGCACATTGTGCTGAGATTTACTGTGACCAATCTTAGAAAATGTGTTTGATGGAGTGAATTGACTACATTTTCCGTCTTCAGAAAATAGCTGCAATCAATGAAACGGACATGCCACTTTACCACACCAGAATATATAACAGCAGATGAATATAAAAAGTATATAAGATAGAAATAAGTCAATCCTACCTGCAAATATTTGGTCCCAACTTTGATTTCTGTTGTAATTGATGAATTTACACCATCAGGAGGTTTCTCAACTTGTAAACTGTTATCTCCAAACAATTCAAGACCTTTGCTCTTCCTATGCCCCTCCACCTTTTCCTTCCTTTTAGCCATCAAGGAATCCTGAATAATTTCCGAAGCACCCTCTTGAATATCAGATTCTGGAATCACATTGCAGTCAATTACAAAACCACCTGTAATAAAAATATGTTTTAATCATGTTATAACTCAATATGTTCTCAAACAATCAGATACTCTTGTCAAACAGAGCACACAATAATAGTTGACATACAAACGGCAAGTCTTCAGATAAGCCAAGCAGACAAGATTGACAGCATATGTCAACCTACGTATACTGCCTATAAAATACTAACAAGGAAAAGTTACAGTACCAGGTGGAGAACGAGTGAGGTCAAAAGAGTTTGAGCCAGCCCCATGTTCCACTCTCTTCGCAACACCTACTTTCAACTCTGAAGAATCACTTGACGTGAGCTGAGAGTCTCCACTAGAAGCTCGAAGGTGTTGTGACACAGGCTGCTCATCTGTTATACAAGCTACATTAGAGGAGGATACCACAGTTCCATCATATGAAGGACACCTGACAGCCTCCTTACAAAGGCAAGTAATATTTCTTGTATCAGGATGATGAAGACCAGAGGCAACTGATCCAGATGTCCTAACTGCAGTTTGTTTGGCAGMRWGCGAGGCATCAACAATCAAGTCTTCTCCAGAATTACTAGTTATTTCTGTTTGCTTCAAGCTGTCCATTAAATTATATAAATAATCAAGCAAGGAACTTTCTATTTGTAAAAGGATAGCAAATGAGAAACATAACAGCTATTTTACATACATCATAGTCTCTGCACAAGATTGTCCACAGGGACATGATGAATCCCCAATTTCAGCATGAGTCATCTGTTCACCATTAATTAAGAAGCATTAGGCACAACCCAGAGTGTCACACTATAACATTAAATTAACGACATCAAAATTCACCAGAATCGAATATATTAGGGTAAGACAAGGGTCATGCCATCTAGATGGAAAGACATTCAGCTTTAAATTAATTTTCCAGTAGCAATGAATCACAGATATCCTAATCCACAATGTMGTTACTCGTTACTCTCACCCTCTCTCACAGGTACCTTCAAGTAGTCAGATCACTTGAATGCAATGAATAGTTTATATTACAAAATATAGACCACAAGTCCGGCTGGGTATGGAAAACATCAAACCATCACAACCAAGTAAAAAGCTGGTATGCGTACCAACTAACCAAACATGAAAACACAACACTAACATGAAAGCAGCAAGGTCAGTAACTCAGTACATATTTGACCTGTTTTGTTAAAAAATCAACAGCACACACAAATAGGTCTTGTGAAATATGAAGATTAATAGCACGAATACAAAGACAACCAACACTTCTAAAACTTGAAAAACTGTTTTAAGTTCAACACTTATATGTCAAAGAGATGACAGGACCTGAATTAACACACACGAGACAGAAACAAGTACTTAGTATTGGATTTTCGAAGAACTAAACAGGTTTAAATTTATTGGCTCCACATGCATAAATATTTTTGGTATAGTAAGCGTAAATATTTAGTGTGGTTAGGTAAGTAGGTGGGTCAATTGGATGGATTTGCATCAAGAAAATAAGTTGTTTATCTTTAGACAGAGGCAACTATCACTGTCACTAGTTGCCACCTCCACAGACAAAGATCAAAGAGCAAACTAACCACAATTCAAACAATCAAGCATTTAGTACGTATGGGTACTTATAGCTTTAATTTGAAGGTATATTCCTCAATCAACAATAGTTTAGGGATGCATGCCAAAATCAAGCAAGTCAATATAGAAATTTAAAAAAAAAAAGGGGGCAATGATTATGGCTATTTATAAGCTTTAAATATGAAGTATATTTCCTCAATCAACAATAGTTTAGGGATGCACGGCCAAAATCACGCGTCACACAATGTAATTAATGCTTATATAGTTTATTATATTTCCATTTTTGACTTCTTATATTTCCTTCCAGAACAGTTCTAAATCAACAGCACCAAAACTTAAATATGAATCCTTAGCAACCAGTACGATGCTTGATCTAGTAAAAAAATTGCATACAGCAATACGTGCAAACCATCAAAGGATAAGGAGGTTAAGGACTTACTTTCTAGTATATTGACAAAGCTTTTCCTGATGTCAGCATCACTTCTTCCACCTTGATACTACGAGACTTTTCAACTAGCCTGTTATTGTTTGACACCCCTTCACGTGCACAAAGAGAACAGGCTGGAGTCCACTTCTGATGGCTTCGTCTCCCGTAAACGATAGCTTTGTGAACATGCCTTTATCACATGCCTCTGCCTTCCTTTTAAGCCTTCGGTAAATGTGAGAAGTGGAGCACTTGATTGGCCTCTTGCAACTGATTCTTGCACAAACTTCTTGCTTAAGATGAATCAGAATCTTTTCCACTGACTGAGAAACTGAAGTACTTGTATAGACCCCTCAAGCAGAAACTGGAGTGCTGTAAACAAGACTCCTTCTCATGGATCTTGTTTCCTCTAAGATGCTCCAGCGGAACATTGACCTTGAGTATTGTCCGGATATTCGTTAGAGCAATGGTCTTATCTTTTACATTATTATCTGATTTTTGAACACCATACTCTCCAAGTCTACTTGAATTTTGGACCGCAGAAGATGAACATGCAGCTGGCATTTTTTCCTCGCAACAGGCACTCTTTATATAAATAAAAGAAAGAAGAAATGTTATGAACCAGCTAAGTGGAAAGTATAGTTTAGGATGCCAAATTAAGTTGGTTAGTAGTGGCCTGACTGCCTGAGGAATGTAGAATAAGTTAGCGCAGTTAAATATCTAACAAAGAGAGGAAAGTAGGAGTAAATGCTTATGAAAATATTGAAGAGATTATAGTTTAGTTTTGCACCATGGGTGAAAGAAGCCACTTGAAAGCTTGTATCTGCAGAGAACAAGCCTCTTCAAATCTTTTAACTATTTTATTGCTGTCTTACAAAAATCTATCAATCTTAGTTCATTTTCTTCCCCAACACTACATTAATCTCTTAACTCTGCCAAAAACTATGGTAATTCATAACAGAAATAAGAGTTTTGGTGATCAAAATCTCCTTCTTTATATCCAAGGCAAAAAAAAAAAAAAAAAAAATATACAAAGGAAAATCAGTAGTCACAACTGTTGGAAAATATATTCACAACCTGAATCTGGCAACATATGCGCTGATTATCTGATGATTCCAGACAGCATGTGCTTTTTACAGTGCAGTCCACAGCATTGCAGTCAACAGACTTGAATATCTGTGTGAACAATCAGATTTTTAGACAACAAAGATTATCTCATTCTCCACCAGAATTCCAGAAAGCACTATAATTCACTTAAAAGTGGAAATTATCATGCATTCGTCGTTGAAATACCCTGAAATATGATTCACCAAGACAAAAAATGCAACAGAAGTATAAAGCCACAAAAGATTTTGATCATATGATGCAATGGAAGCAACAACCTAAGTAGAAACAATTAACTCATCATGGAAGCAATGGGTCGAACTATTGTTAAAAAAAATCATGTCATGACAGTAATTTTATGTTTAGCAAATGCTAAAGGTGAATACGTCCAGCTCGGAACTTCCTCGACAAAGTTTGTAAGCTCTTGTCTTAAAGAAAAGTTAAAGCAAGTGACATGAACGAACAAATTTTGCCTTGGAAATCAATTTCTGTGCACACACTTGCAATGTTTCAGTCTGATTCCACACTAACTTTAATGTTTGAAATCTAGTAAAGATCTTTTTAAGTAGTCATTCTCAGAATAAAAAAAAAAAATCAAGATAATTCTTCTCACCATTAGACCATTATCTGGTCTTCTGATTTTCTTTTTGGAGGCATCTGGATGTTTGACCACTTGATCATCCAGAGAAAATTCAGCACAGACATCCTCATTGCTGACACAGGAGCGTGAAGATAAGCGCTTTCTCTTATATGTAAAAATAACTTTCCCAGTAGACATCTATGCTCCACAAAAGATTCCTACACAACCTATTGCAGCTCTATGCACCAGCAAATGTAAACAAACTCGAAGCTACATCAGCATCATATCATTACAGAAACAGCTCTGCATGGTCCAGCAGTAAAAGGAAAAATCAGAAGAATTGCCAAGTTTCAACAGCAAGAAATCTACAAGACAATCATAGACATAAAAAAATTGAGATAACAAAGACAGCACATGACATGATAACAATGAATTGACCACCAAAGTCCTCACTACTTTAGTTTAAATAGTTAATATAGAGCACATCTAAGAAAACAGTTTTTAGTTAAYAGTATGACACTCWATAAGTAGAACTGCACGAGTGTACAAGACTGCGACACAAAAAAATACTGTTGCTCTCAACCTCAAAGCTTTGCTAACTGCAGGTGTGTAATTGTATATATGACATATAAACACATAATCATATGTGAATTGTTGATTTGGTGCTTAAAAAATAACATAGTGCATCTCTGTAGAAGACAGAGCTCTGTATCTTATAACCTTCCTGAACCTTCATGCTGTACTTATACTATATCAATGCCATTCAAGTGACATCATGAAATTAACCCTAAGTGACCTTAGTAGTTAGTACTCTATCAGCAGAAGTGCAATGCTAGAATCTGAATATTGCCTATTGATARACAAGTTGACAATCGGCATAAAAAGGGATTTCAAATACGTGACACAATAGAAGTTGGGCAAGTACATTTGTCATAGCATGTCATGAACATAGAGTATAGGTTATATTGGAAAAGTTTATCGAGAAGATTCAACATAACTCGAGCTTTACTTCCAAAATTAAAGACCTTTCATGCACAGCTCTGGTTTTCTATAACATCCACTATTWACTTATCTACAAAAAGGAATGAGTGTATGCTCAATTGCTCATAAGCTCAGTTGTCTTTGTATATAAAAAAGAGGACAAAAGGAAGTCACGTGTATCAGTAGTGTGCTGTGAGAAATGGCATTGAAACCACAGTAGAAAGCTGGGCAAACACAAGCTGTTTAGGAGTCACCAAGAATAATATAGTTTATATAAGCAAAGCTTTATCATTTTTTCTAAGAATTAACCTCCATAAGTAACACTTTACTTCCATCATTAAACACATCCAGTTGCTGTTAAGCTCATTTGCCCATTTTCAACAAATGATATTGTTCTAAAATTTGTGTTGCAACATCTTTAGTGACTGGGCCAAAAAAAAAAAATACCAGTTCCTTTTTTCAATCTAGTTCATCTATTTCAAATCACAACGAACATCATTGCAAAGCCAAGATAACCCTTTTGCTACAACCCTTTAGCTGCCCCTGCATTAGCTGTCCTAATCGCATATCATTTGCTTTCGGAACATGTTCGCAAACATAAACAAAACTTAGCTTCTTTCATCAATTCCAAAAA
>SNQN01002133.1:36851-67367 GCA_008642245.1 Bassia scoparia | reverse complement strand
TCAATCCAAAAAAAAAAAAAAAGAGAGAGAGAGACAATGACCAAACCTAATGAATGACACCGCTAACCTCCATTTTATAACCTCCATTTCATTAAGCTAGCTAAAATGAGAAGATCAAACTAAATTCCAATAAGCTTTCTGTTTCCTTTAATTAATTAAAAGCGAATCCAACACATCCTCAGTGAAAAATTAAAACCAACATCAAACTTCCTCATGATCATCTTCAAAATCCATGCCAAAACAAACAGGGTGCTATCATCTTAACATTCTGCAGCAATTCAGCATTTCCACAGCAGCAATTCAGCATTTTCCACAAAACACTACCACTATACACCCCACCATTGCGCCTCCACACGAATAAACCCAAGCCCCTGAAAACCTCAAAATGCCTTCCAAAAAAGGATGATAACTTGTTGATCTAAGGATAAAGGAAAGAACCTTCACCTCGCATAATCTTGCTCATTCAAAGCATGCTGAAGCATCCTTTTCACTATATACCTCAAATGCATCATGATTCATCATACCGTCCTGCATTAACTTTGAGCTTCTTATCCTATCATTCTTCAGTTAAATCTCAAACCCCCTTTTACCTTCCGATTCCACATTACCCCAGCAAATTTTACATGATTTTGCTCATTCAAACATTCCGAAGCACCCTTTTCACTATTTACCTCGAATGCAATTCATCATAGAGTCCTACATCAATTTCGAGCTTTCTATCATATCATTCTTCAATCAAACTCAAAACCCCTTTTTCCTTCAAATTCCTCATTACCCAACAAATTTTACATATATTGTGCATTCAAGCATTCTGAAGCATTCACTATGTACCCTCAAATGCACTCATCATACACACCACATTAACTTCGAGCTTCTTATCCTATCATTCTTCCAATCAAACCTCAAACGCCCTATTTTCCTTCCATTCCTCATTAACCCCGACAAATTTTACATGGTTTTGCTCATTCAAACATTCTGAAGCACCCTTTTCACTATATACCTCAAATGCACTCATCATACAGTCTTGCATTAACTTCCAGCTTCTTATCCTTCATTCTTCCAATCAAACCTCAACCCCCATTTTCCTCCCAATTCCTCATTTACCCCAACAACTACACCCTCCTAATTCAGCTTCCTACATAATCTCTAAATACATAATTAAACACACTAAACGCCAAATTAACATCCACAACAATGACGTAAGCTCAATCAAACCCAACAAATTCAAGTGTTCAACACAAGAGCAACAACAAACTAACAAAAAACAAACAAACAAAAGCAACAAATCAAACTAAATTACGCAAAGAAACATTAACAACTTACTCAAACAACAAAATTTCAGGAATTCAAAAAAAGAAAATAACCAGAATTGAAATTTGAAGCACGAAAAATTCAGCACCGTCTTAAAGCTCTCTCTCTCTCCTCTGCCTCCCCCTCTCTCTCTCTCTCTTAAATGGAGTAATTGAAAGTGTTCTTGTCTACTGCACCACTCCTTTACTTTTTATGGCACCATTCAATTTTTTAATTTATAATTCTCCTTTTAATGCAGAAAAAAATAAATAAAAAAAAAAATAGTTGATTTGAAATTCGTAGTGTTTCAAAGGGTACGTCATATCGAAACATGGCAGTGATGGGACCCAATGTTAGACCTTGTTTCTCGCTTCTTTTCCTCTTTATGAAAATCTGAGCTTAAATTTTGTTCTTTTCTCTCTTCTAAAAATGGGCTGAGTTTCCAATATTCTGGACTGTTCATTGTTTAATGTGATTTGGCCTTAGTCCAATTTTGTTGTAACTGAACTTCATTCAGAATCAAATCTCATTATTTGGATTTTGGATTGAGAATGGTTTTTGAGACTTTGTACTGTAGACTTTGAATAAGATTTTTAATTTTTTTTTTTTTTTTGAAAATAAGGATCATGTAAAAACCAAAAAATGTAGTCATATTCTCATGAAATTAAAGAGATTAATCATTAATGTCTTGTTTTAATGAATTGGTTACTCCTCCGTTCCTTAAAATTCACCGACACCATTTGTGTAAAATATGGAAATTAATATAATAAACTGGGGTAAAAGTAAATTATAATGTGTATAATTAGTTAAGGAATAGTGTTAATTCATGAGAATGACACGTGACTTTTAAGGTCCAAATCTATGTCTCACTTTGTTGTCCCATTCCATGTCTCATTGAATCTATTGTTCACGTTCTTTTAAAAATCAATATTCTTTATTTAATTCTCAATAAAAAAAATCAAATTAATACATTTTACATAAGTGGAACAAAAGATTTGTAAAGAATGTAGACCAATCACATTAAAGACATGTATGAACAAATAATGAACAGAAGATTTGTACCCGACTTTAATGACATCAATAACTATTGTTTTAGTCATGGTTGTGGTTGTAGATTGTTAACTATAAACTCTAGTATTGGTCTACCGTAATCAAACACCATGTGCTTCGTTAACGTTGGGTTTATGGTTAATGTCACGTATTTCGCGTATGTAATGCCATACGAATTTGTACCTTGCTTAGCAAACTTTTTTTACAGGTGGTTGTAGTGAGTTACCATTGGATTTTATTGACCAATGCCATCATTATTGTTCAAATCGAAAGATCAATCATAGATGTACTATTACATCCTTATTTTTACATTGATGTGACTCTGATTTTTCCCATTTGCAACTTGTTCAAATCAAAGGATCAATCGTAAATGTACGTTATAAATTTTTATTTTTTGTGCAATTGTGCATCACCTATGGACTCAATTAAGAGGTTCATGCTTTATACTGTATCAATTCTTCATTTATTAGGTCCAGGTGACAAGTTAAGCCTTTTATTAACTCCTTTAATTTCTTCCTTGTTTCTTTATTACTTACCAAGTGCTACACTCTTCTTCTCTCAACACTCAGTTGGTTGGCTTAAAGCATACTAAAAAAATTCAATGAAAAACAAAAGTGAGCTTGCAATTGAATAAAAAGTAAATGCTGAGTTGCTGACTCCTTTACAACTGTTGAAATATTCTCCCGCCTGAAAGTTGAAGGTAGGGCTTGGTATTTCTTTTATTTTTTTAAAAAAAATACTAAAATGTAATGTTGAAGACTTGAATTCAAGACAGCTTACTATTGCTAATTCTTAAATGTTTTTTGTAAGAGCTAGGTCAGGAAGGGTAAATTGTATTGTACAATCGAATGTCCGATTGCGTATTTGTAATTTAAATGTTTGATTATATATTCAGCGAAAGTTAAATACATTGGTTGTATCGGATGACTTTATGACGGTCGTTCAAAAAACGCTCACCACTACGATGGATGTGAGCCACTAGTTTTATTTTATTTTCTCTTTTTTTCCTAAAAAATATTTATCAAATCTCCTTAAATATATCGATATTTACTTTTGTTTTGATTGCAAATGAATCTTTCCTTATTGAAAAATAAATATTAGGCAACCTCAAAAACAAAAGCAATATTAAAATATTTAAGAAGATTTAATAATGTTTTGTAGAAAAAAAGGTAAATAAATAAACTAGGACCCACATTCATCCGTAGTGTGGACGTTTTTTGAACGACCATTGTAAAGTTTTGGTTGTATCGTGTACATTATTGACATGATGCATACTTGCATGGAAATCAAATTTCACATGACATGAGGCCGAGAGCAACTTAAAATAAAACGTGGTATATCAATGAGACATGTACCAGCATGTACAATTTTAAAATCAAGTGACAAAGCTGAGTCGAGCATGTCATATAACCGGTTTGGTAACTTGGACTCAACTCATGTATGTTTGGAAAAAACTAGGGAGGTGGTGTTAGCGTAAGTAATGTCAGCTGTACGATAGTGAGCTGTCGACTAGTACGTTGAAGTTGATAAATAGTTTTGCAAAAATAAGTAGCGTTTGAAGTAGTGTATTATTAAAAATGTATAAATTATAGGGTTAAATTTAGCGTTGGAATAAGCTACTTCGGAAAGCTACCATTAGTAGCTTTTGCAAAACTCTACCTCAAACGCACAAGCTACATGAAACGCTACTCATCCACACTGCTATTTGAAATTAATAGATTACTTGTCAAAACTCTAAACTACCCCATAAGCTACAACAAACACACCCATATGCCAGTATGCCACGAGAACATGATATGACCATTTGGTTTTGACAAATATTTTTTAAAGTAACATGCACAATGAGCTAGCTCATGGTACTCACTACCAATCAATTTAAACAAAATATTATAAAATACATCAAGGATTCATGAGACACAACACGAAAGATCAAAGAGTATAACACAAGGCTTTTAATCTAAAACTCAACTTGACTATATATATCTATGAGTACATGACCCTACTCTTATATTGACAAAGAACCTATGTAGTGACTCGTGAGCTCTAGTTTTGCTTACAAAGACAATTTAGATGAAAAAAATTGTTCCCTATTTTTGATGTACATTATATTAGATTATTTTAGAAGAACATGCCTTCTTTGTTTATCTACAAATGAACTTAATTTTTCTCCTAATCAAAAGTCAAGACACTTGAGGAGTGAGACAATAAAAAAAAAAGAAAGTTAATGTGTATTAAAATATTTTAAAATTATTTCTTCACACAAATAAAAAATACATATACTTTGATTCTACACATTAGTACTAAAATATCTTTCAACTATAATGAAAAAGTCATGGTCATATTTAATGTGCACAAATATGGTGTATTTGGATTATTTTGGATGCATCATACTGTACGTATCAATAGTTTTAGAATTTTGATCGGGTTAAGTCTAAATTCTATTTAATTCTAATATGTCTGGTAAAATATAGTGTTGTAAGACAAACGTTATCGTTAAAGTAACATTTTTGTACTATAAAGTGCCCGATGTTGCTTTTGTAAAAAAAAACCTGCAATATTAAATGTTTGATTGAAAATATTTCTTCATTTTATGTGTCTATTACATAGCCCGTATAACATTTCCTAATTATATTATGCATTATTTCAACATATACTCGCATTTTATCACTCGACAACTACAAGTGTGTCATTTATTTCTTTGCTTGTCTTAACAAACATACCCAACAATTAGTTACTGCACCTGTATTCATACTCATATCAATATCCACGTAATCCAAAATTATTTTTTTGACGAGGAGAATAAAAATTTCATTAATAAGAAATAGTAAAAAAACAGAGGAACAAACTTATCGAAAAAAATTGGATAATCCAAAAATAAAAAATAGAAATAGAGGTTATCATAGACAAACAAGCATTAAAAAACAGTAGAAAAAACAATCAGGGCTTACTACCATCAAAAATAGATATGATAGTCAACAGTTTAATACGGAGTACTCTTGCCAATCACTATTCATACGCTTCACAATGCATGTTTTATTTCGTTTATATCTTTTGTTAACAACAGTTTATTAATTGTAAATTGAATATTAATAATATACACATTAACCCGAATCAAACAAACCATATGACATATTTATTATTATACATTAAGAGTTATTTAAAGGTTCTCTTCCTTTGTGATTAATTAAAAAAACGCCAATGACATAAAAGTTCAGAAACGAAGGATAGTAAGTTTTGCACTTCAAATATTCAAAATACTACTTGTCAAAAAATAAAAAATAAAATTCTAAAAAAAATTCAAAATCAAAAATAACAATTTTTAAAAAAGTTGATTCTATTTCCGTTCAACGGTCTCTTTCAAAACACGCAAACAGCCAAAACCTCCTACCTTCTTCTCTTTATTCGGTAACCAACACGAAATGCTTCAACACTTTCTCCCTTTCAAACCTTTTTATAAAAAATTAAATAAAAATATATATAAACTTGCACCCTCGTCATCTTCCCCCTCATTGATTTGATTGTTTCCCGCAATTCTCAATTTTAGGTTTGCTGTCATTGCTTTATTCTCCCACAATTCGTTATGGCAACAAATGGCGAATTTCCAGCCGCCGCGCTCTCCATGAGTTCGGCGAACATTCCGTCGAGTTCGACGAATTCCGAGAGAGCTCCTCCGACATTTCATCGACGGTAATGGCGACGATCACGGTGATACCGTGGTAGTGATGACGACATTGATATGATAGCAGAGTAACTCTTCTGTCTTTGTTTCTCTCCTTTTCAATTTTGTTTTCGGAAATGATGATTCGCTGAATTGAGAAGAATATGCTTGCATTGAGAATTTGTGTTAAGTTTGGTTGGTTTGGTTGTCCGAAGATCGTTTTTTGCGTGTATATCGCGCGCGAAAAGCGGTTTAGCGTTGTGTGGGTTAGAGATGAATGCTTTTGATCTGTACTATTTCAGTGTTTGGAATAAGATTTAGTAGCAAATTATTGGACTTGTTCAGAGTAATAGATGCATCAGATCAACAAAAACGTGAAAGATTATTCAGAATTGGAATCGTTCAATTAATTCAAGCTAATTAAGCTTTGGCATGGCTGTTCGCAACTTTCGTGTGGATTACAGGTTACAATACTTACATGCAGTGTACTTTATGACTGTGGTGGATTCGCCTTGTTTCCCTTTCGATATGGTAAGCAATGAAGGGAGTGACTAGTAAGGATTAGCTTAATGGTTTGCTTCAATTTTTTATGAAATTTTGATGTATGAGTTCGAGCTTGACATACAACTCGAATCGTCATTCTTTAGGATTCCTCCACTTTTCTTCCCCTATAACCATATTATACACACAATTAAAAAAAATGGTCTGTTACTTCCTCTCCCTTTATTTTGCTTTACATTATTGTTCACAAAATTTTGATTTTGTATGGGGTCTTGGAATTGCCGTAACATTATGAGTTTATATAGTCTTATACAGAAATTCCATCTTTTTTAGATTCTCTTGAAGTGAGTTGGTGCACTTGGTTGGCGAACTTAGGAAACGGAAGTATTTGTCTATAAAATATACTCAGGGTCCACCATCCTTTTTTTTCCCTAGTTTGCCTCTCACGGATATCGAAGTATTTTTTGAAAATTGGTTAAGGAATCAAGTGAATTGACCTTATAGAGTATGTCTCGGAAGCTTACAGCCCAGCAGCCCAGGCTCTCTAAGTGACAAAAGTATTGCTGTCCTCATCTGTAAAATGCAGAGTTTTGGTGATGGTGATGATAAATCACCTTTAACTATGAAAAAGCCCTATAGATGAATATTTAAGTCCTTAGAAACTGCCGTGCTGATTGAGGAAACATTTTTTTTGAATTTAAGTTATCTTGCACTTATGACCTATAAATAGTGTTCAGGATACTCTCATGGGATAGTCGGGTTATGCCTGCCTTTGCACCATGTACCCCTATGTTATATTTAAGTTTACTTTACAGAGTTTACACTGCATTCCCATGCCACCGCAAAGGACATGTAATATAGTAGCTGGATTTAGGGGTAAATATTATATAGGATAATTTAATGAGGAATGTATGAATTTCAGACTCGATCATTGTGATGTAGACCTATCATGAATTCATCTAGTATACCACGAGGGATTGAAGTCATTAATTATGGCTTATGGCTGTAGACAATACTACAATCCTATTTATTTATTTTTATGGTTGAGATTGAGATTATTTTTGTAGTTGAGGTTTTTCTAAGAAATACATAGTTCTTCAAACACAACCAATTGAATTGAATCAAAGTCTACATCAAAATGACAAAGACCCCCGTCTCTCTCTTCTCTTCCGATGAAAGACTTACAATGTGACAAAGGATATTCACAAAATCCAAATGATTGATATCTTTATAAATGATTATACTTTATTAAGTAAATTTTACTATTGATATATGATTTGTATTTGTTAGGTTTTTAACTATATGTGTACTCCGTAGTGGTATCATTTTTAGTTAGAATCAGTTGAACTGTTGAAAAAAAAAATATATGTAGAAAGACATATGCTCTGTGTTTAATAATTGAAACATGATGTTCGTACGTAGACCAAGGAAAATGAGAGAGTTAAAGAGGAAAGAATCGGGTCTTGAAAGAGGATTGATAGAGAGTGGTGATTCTGAAACAAGAATGTTGCAACTAATATGATACATGCTATAAATAAAATGTTGCAATTATTTTAGAATGGAGAAAGTATATCTAAATTTTTTTTTTTGTAGGAATTTACTGTCAGGGATCAATTAAATGAAAGCAGCACTCTCAAGATTCATCAAATTCTAATTCAATATTCAAACTGGAAGTCCAACAGTCCAATCGACTGAAGATATACAGCTGCAAAACTCTTTGATGAAAGTACCACTCAAGAGAAGTTAGACCTTTTTCCCTCCCTTTTTTTGGGTGGGGGTTATGAAATTTTCACAATGTCATCTTTTCATGTATTGGTAGCTCTTGTTAGTCTTTATGATCGTCAGTTATTATGCATTTTATGTATGCTTCGTATCAAAGTACTATTGCGGAAACTAAAGCCTAACTTTGAGGACATGTCTAATCTTATCAATTTTTTCAATTACTTTCACTTGAGCATGTCCGAATTAATTACTTTTAATAATCTTTTCCTCAATACTATCTCTATCTGTTTAATAAGTTGTACCTCACTATTTCTCATGGATTGGGATCATTGTGCACATAATTAAGTTTCAGAGACATTTGTGCATGAAAGTAGTGTCATGAGAAAATTGAGTCAAAAAAAAGTAGATTGCTTGTTATCTGATTTAATATGCCCTCTTTATGCATTTTTGTTGTTTTGCTTATAGAGATATCAATATTCTTTACTGAATTTTCATATAGTGCCAACTGAATCTGCGGCTTCCATTGAGCTTTTTCTGTAATTTCAGATTAAATGGCTGAACCGGTTTGCATCTGTCAAAAAAGATGGAACTGTACAGTTTGAAGTTCCTGGAGATATCAAAACTCCACAATCTTATTTGGGTAATGGAAGTGGCTTCTGACACTGCAGAAGTGAACAAGTTGATTCAGCTGACGTTCACGATCTGCCCAATGCAAAATTGTGATGCTAATTGTTGAACCAGAGAGAATGTGCAACCCTTTGTGCCATCGGAAGCGTTGCAGTACATTTTCCCTTCACATCTACAATCACATGCAAAAATTTGTTATTAATTCAGCAGGCAGTATGTTATAAAGTTGTAACAGGAGTTTTTTAATTTTATGAGTATATTTTGTTTCCATTGACTTACATTTTAGACAAAATATTATTGTATACGAAATTCTGAGGTTTCATTTTTATTGGCTTTAGCCTCCTTTTGAATGGTCAGGATTGACAACCTCCTAGTGATGTGGTTCCTATCGGCATATTTATCGCTCTAAACATTTTTACTGAACTTAAAATAAATAAAAAAGACTGACTTTAGTTGCTTATGGTGTATGGGCTATTATACACATATTCTTAGAAGATAATAACTTCTGCCGGAAGTCCAAAAACAATGGTAGATATATGATGCTGTTTGCTTTTCTGAATTTTTATCCTTTGCTCCTTAAACTTTTTGCTATCATTGTGTGGAGATTATCGCAGGAGAGGTTATGATTTTTGTCAATATTGACTTGGAGTGTGTTGAGACCTATCTTCATTTATGCATAAAGTATATATCTAGTCTATGGCTAAATAAATTTAAAACTGAATGAGTGTTTTTCCCTCCTTTCCGTTCCAATATGGATTTTGGTATTTACCTATTTGGTTTAGTTCTTCTACTTTGTTAAAATGTTAGTGAATTGATATTTTGTTAGAAATAATGTCTTACTCATGTAAATTTCGGAAAAAAGCCAAGTTTTAAAGATTCTAAAGCCTTTTTTTCCAACTTGAATCTTATGCAAACACTATATGCAATGAATTCCAAGTTCATAGCCACGTGTCAATATTATTGTCAGACCTGCGCAACTTTCTACCTATTGTAACATTTGTCATTCATTAAGTGTTATGTAGCAAGCATTGTGTACTTAGTGGAGATAAACCCTTATCAACAAGCACACCAAGTAAACTTTCTACTGCAGAATTGCAGAAAAATTGTCTGGTTACATGCTATGTGCAAACAAGCTGCTCTTGATTTAATTATATGTGGCTGAGTTAGAGCTCTCTTTTCTCCCGAGGAAATTATTTCATTTCTCCCAGCTCGACTCAATGATTTCAGCTAATAACACTCTTCACACCCTGGCTTTTGCACTATGGTTTGTAAAACTCAACTTCAGCAACCTGTAGCTATGTGGTTTGCAGTTTGGTTGATGTAGTTTTCCTGTTGATACTATCATAGACCTCTCAGGAAAGTTACACCAGAAAGTAGTATCTGTATGTGAGAAACATATATGTTCACAGATGAAGGAGATAAAAGGGAATGGGCCAGTTTATCATCCTTTATTCCTATCCATGGTGAAAGCCTACCACGTATAGCTGATCAGATTATATTTTTTTTTTTTTTCTGGAGGGGTACCTTTTAATCTTATTATACAGCACTCTTCTGAACAACAACTTGATGAGTACCCAACAGCAGAATTGAGGAACTTCAACAATTTCTTCTTTCCTACACGTCAATATTTTCTGGGAATTTCTTGGCTTATCTAATATTCAATTTGGTGGGGGGGGGGGGATCCAACATTCATTCTTTGATAGCAATAAGATTTTGGTGCATGCCGCTTTGCCAAAAAGACATTGAGATGGCAGAAAAAATGGGAAATCAAGGCTTGCATTTTGTTTTGGTTTTTCTATTGACTTTGAAAATAAAAAAATACAGGAACTTTATGCTTGTTTATATAGAATTCAAACTTAAGAACAAGTTCTTGCATATTTATCCAATTTCATGAGGTATTGAATACGATGAAAAGAGTATGCTTAATTTCTTTGTAAAATGATTTGCAACAAAGAATGACAAACAGTTAAAGCCCTATCCCAAAAGAGGGTTGGTTATGTGAACCAATTCACATATCTGTTCACCATTCATCAAGACAGTCATCTCATGCGAACTATCTTATTAGTAGTCTATTCTGTTTTCCTGTTAATCTTTGCTTACACTTTTTTCCTAGAGTCCTGTTTCTTTTTTTTGGACTTGATTGATCAGAGTGTTTGTAATCACTCACATTACACGGAGTAATATTATTCCAACTAGCTAACTTACTGAATCAGGTGATCAATAATGATTTGAAATGTGATGATATGGAAGAGGATTGCCTAATGCAGTGAATCAAAGATCACCAACCTATTGAGCGCCAACAAATTTTTTTTTTTTTTTTCCTTCCTTTTTGCGATAACCAAACCAATGATCTCAGCCACAGTTTATTTAGCTTAATTTTCTTATTATATAAATTGCGCCAAAATAATCACTTTTGGTTCATGTTACAACCCCACATATGGATTAAGGCTTTGATTGATTGATTATATGTCTTGCCTTAGATACCCTGAGGCGTATTCTTTCTTTCTGGAACTCTCTGGTTTCTTTCAGGCACCCATCCTATGTATTGGAATCTGCCCTATATAGTCACATCTTAGTATATGTACCATATATTTCTTTAAAAGCTGTCTCTGATTCAAAGATGCATGATTTCTATGTCTGGATTTCTTTCAAAATACTCGACCATAGGCCACAAATCTAGGGCCCACCAAACAGTATGTGCTTGACTAGCTGCCCTGGTCGACAAAGAACACATCACCTAGCAAGAGATCGCATACAATTACAAGCCTGAGATGTAAGATGTATCTAATATTAGAAGATCAATCTGGACTCCCTGAGCGCAAGATTCTAACCTACTCGAAAGAGATCCAGCTAACGCAAGAATCATGTTCCATGATGAGCGAGTGTAGTTCTCTGGATGATGTTACATGACAATAAGATCCTAATTGCATGACAACCACCAGCAAAGATTTGAAATCTTGAGTGATGCCAGCGAATTCCACCCGTCTAGGACATAATAGTCATGATTTGTAGACATACACAACAACACATTCAGTCTACATAATTATTGAATGCATGCCAATTTTATCCTTTAATTTCTGAATGAAATCTGTCTGGTCTCACATTGACATTTAGCAATATATTTAATGACATGTAGCAATATTAACATTCCTTACCTAATGCTTGTCAGCACCGCCACATACTTAAGCCATGATATTTTAAATTTATATAATGATGCATAAAAATTGATAATATACATGAAATTAATACAGCAATATATAAACATTAACAATTTATTTTATCTATTGATAGGATAATTAAAATTTTCTGTTAGACTTAAACCTACTAATAAGTATCAATATAGATCGAGTAAAAAAAATGGAATGAGTATCAAATGACAGTCTCTAAACATGTTTCCACTTGTATAAATTACATAGTCAGTGAATCCCCTTTCTGTAAAGAATGTATGAACAGAAACCTCTTTGCAACCTACAGTTACATATGTCTCCCCACTGTCCGTTTGTAACTATAAGAGTCTAACCCCTTTCGAGGAACGTGATGTATATTATACTTCTGTTTACTCCTCTCTTTGGTTCAATTTACGTATCATTATTCTCTCTCTCCCTTTTTCATGTAAAAACCAAAAAAATGTAGTCATATTCTCATGAAAATTAAAAGAGATTAATTATTAATTAGTCTTAAAAGAGATTAATCATTAATGTCTTATTTTAATGATTGGTTATACTCCCTCCGTTCCTTAAAGTTCCTACCGTACACTATTTGGGTGTAAAATATGGAAATTAATATAATAACAAGTGGGGTTAAAAAGTAATTTTGATTGGAGAGAGAAACAAATAAAAGTGCATTGTTTAATACACATGAGTGTATTGAGTGTATTGCAAGTAATATGATGGGTTCCACATGGTGGGTCACCATAATTAAAAAAATAATATAAGGTTTCCTAAAATAGAATAAAGTGGGAGTGGTAAGAACTTCATGGAACGTCCAAATGAGGGAAGTGGTAGAAATTTCAAGGAACGGAGGGAGTAGGTAGATAGATATAGTTATTCATGAGAATTTGACACGTGACTTTTAAGGGTCCAAATCTTATGTCTCACTTTGTTGCTCCATTCCATGTCTCATTGAATCTATTGGTTCACGTTCTTTTAAAAATYAATATTCTTTATTTAATTCTCAATAAAAAAATCAAATTAAATACATTTTACATAAGTGGAACAAAAGATTTGTAAAGAATGTAGACCAATCACATTTAATGGGATATGTATAGAACAAATAAGTGGAACAGAAGATTTGTACCCGACTTTTAATGACATCAATAACTACTTGTTTTAGTCATTGGTTGTAAATTGTTAACTATAAACTCTAGTATTGGTCTACCGTAGTCAAACAACCATGTGCTTCGTTAACGTTGGGGTTTATGGTTAATGTCACGTAATTTCGTCGTATGTTAATGTTATATGAATTGTACCGTTACTTAGCAAAACTTTTTTTACAAGGTGGTCTGTAGTGAGTTACCATTGGATTTTATGACCAATGCCATCATTATTGTTCAAATCGAACAGATCGTTATACATCCTTATTTTTACATGTGATGTGACTCTGATTTTTCCCATGTAGCAACTTGTTCAAATCAAAGAGATCAACCGTAAATGTACGTTATACATTCTTATTTTTTGTGTATTGTGCAATTGTGCATCACCCATGGACTCAATTAAAGAGGTTCATGCTTTATATGACACTGTATCAATTCTTCATTTATTAGGTCCAGGTGACAAGTTAAGCCTTTTTATTAACTCCTTTTAATTTCTTCCTTGTTTCTTTATTACTGTACCAAGTTCTACACTCTTCTTCTCTCAACACTCAGTTGGCTTAAATAAAGCATACAAAAAAAATTCAATGAAAAACAAAAGTGAGCTTGCATTGAATAAAAAGTAAATGCTGAGTTGCTGACCCTTTACAACTGTTGAAATATTCTTCCCGCCTGAAAGTTGAAGGTAGGGCTTGGTATTTTCTTTTATTTTTTTAAAAAAATTACTAAAATGTAATGTTGAAGACTTGAATTCAAGCAAGCATTTACTATTACTAATTCTTAAATATTTTTTGTAAGAGCTAGGTCAAGAAGGGGCAAATTGTATTGTACAATCGAATGCCCGATTGCGTATTTGTACAATTAATAGTTTGATTATATATTTGCAGCGAAAGTAAAATACAATTGGTTGTATCGGATGACTTTATGACGGCCGTCCAAAAAACGCTCACCACTACGGATGGATGTGAGCCACTAGTTTTATTTTATTTTCTCTTTTTTTCTAAGAAAATATTTATCAAATCTCCTTAAATATATCAATATTTACTTTTGTTTTGACTGCAAATGAATCTTTCCTTATTTGAAAAATAAATATTAGGCAACCTCAAAACAAACGCAAATATTAAAACATTTAAGAAGATTTAATAAATGTTTTGTTAGAAAAAAAGGTAAAATAAATAAAACTAGTGGACCACATTCATCCGTAATGGTGGACGTTTTTTGAACGACCATTTTAAAGTTTTTGGTTGTATCGTGTACATTATTGACATGATGCATACTTGCATGGAAATCAAATTTCACATGACATGAGTTGGTCTGAGAGCAACTTAAAATAAAACGTGTGGTATATCAATGAGACATGTACCATGCATGTACAATTTTTAAAATCAAGTGACAAAGCTGAGTCGAGCATGTCATGATAATTATGAATAAACCATGGGATATATGGTAACTTGGACTCAACTCATGGGTATGTTTGGGAAAAACTCGGTAGAGTGGCTGTTAGCGGTAGAGGGTAGATGTCACTGTAAGGAATTTAGCATGTAGGGCTGTCGACTAGTAGCGGTTGAAGTTGATTATAATTTGTTAGTTGTTTGGCAAAATAAGTAGCGGCTTTTGAAGTAGTGTATTATAAAAAATGTTATAATTATATGGTTAAACTGTAGCGTTCGTTTGAGAAAAACTACTCGGAAAGCTAACCATTAGTAGCTTTGCAAAACTCTACCTCAAACGCTACAAGCTACCTTGAAACGCTACTCATCCAAACACTGCTATTTAAATTGAATAGAGTTTTGACTTGGTCAAAACTCTAAAACTACCCCATAAGCTACAACCAAACACACCCAATATGCCAGTATGCCACGAGAGACATGATATGACCATTTGGTTTTGGACAATATTTTTTAAATACATGACAATGAGCTAGCTCATGTGTTACTTACTCATCAATTTAAACAAAATATTATAAAAATACATCAAGGGATTCATGAGACACAACACGAAAGATCAAAGAGGTTATACACAAGTCTTTTAACTAAAACTCAACTTGAGCTATATATATCTATGATACATACCTACCTCTTATATTGACCAAAGAACCTATTGTATCGTGACTCGTGAGCTCTAGTTTTGCTTACAAAAGACATTTAGATGAAAAAATTTGTTTCCTATGTTGAGTTACATTATAATTTAAGATTATTTTAGAAGAACATGCCTTTCTTTTCTGTTTATCTACAAATGAACTTAATTTTCTCCTATCAAAAGTCAAGACACTTGAGGATGAGGACAATAAAAAAAAAAAGAAAGTTAATGTGTATTTAAAATATTTTAAAATTTAGTTTCTTGCACACAAAATAAAAAGTACATAGTACTTTGATTTCTACACACTTAGGTACTAAATATCTTTCAACTAATAATGAAAAAATCATGGTCATATTTAATGTGCGACAAATATGGGTGTATTGGTTATTTTGGATGCATCATACTGTACGTATCAATTAGTTTTTAGAATTTTGATCGGTTAAGTCTAAATTCTATTTAATTCTAATATTGTCTGGTAAATATAGTGTTGTAAGACAACGTTATCGTTTATAAAGTAACATTTTTGTACTATAAGTGCCCGATGTTGCTTTTGTAAAAAAAACCTGCAATATTAAATGTTTGATTGAAAATATTCTTTCCATTTTTATGTGTCTTATACATAGCCGTATAACATTTTCCTAATTATAATTATGCTTATTTCAACATATACTCGCATTTTATCACTCGACAACTACAAGTGTTGTCATTTTCTTTTGCTTGTCTAACAACATACCAACAATAGTTACTGCACCTGTTATTACTCATATCAATATCCACGTAATCCAAAATTATTTTTTGACGAGGGAATAAAAATTTCATTAATAAGAAAAGTAAAAAACAGAGGAACAAACTTATCGAAAAAAATTGGGATAATCCAAAAAAATAAAAAATAGAATAGAGGTATTCATAGACAAAACAAGTCATTAAAAACAGTAGAAAAAACAATCAGGGCTTACTACCATCAACATAGATAATGATAGTCAACAGTTAATACGGGAGTA
The DNA here is from genome assembly GCA_008642245.1 of Bassia scoparia. Lineage (NCBI taxonomy): Eukaryota > Viridiplantae > Streptophyta > Magnoliopsida > Caryophyllales > Amaranthaceae > Bassia > Bassia scoparia. Next base: position 51,130 of record SNQN01002133.1, on the reverse strand, counting down.
CTCTTGCCAATCACTATTCATTACGCTTCACATGCATGTTTTTATTTCGTTTATATCTTTGTTAACAACGCTTATTAATTTGTAACAATTGAATATTAATAATATACACATTAACCCGAATCAAACAGACCAATGACTATATTTTTTATACATTAAGATTAGTTACAAGGTTCTTTCACTTGTTGAATTAATTAAAAAACGCCAATGACATTAAATTTCACAGAACGGAGTGAGTAAGTTGTTGCATTCAAATATTCAAAATACTCTGTCAAAAATAAATAATTCTAAAAAAATTCAAATCAAAAATACAATTTTTAAAAAGTTGATTCTACGTGTCTCTTTCAAAACACGCAACAGCCAAAAACCTCCTACCTTCTTCTCTTTATTCGGTGAACCAACACGAAATGCTTCAACACCTTTTCTCCCTTTCAAACCTTTTTTAAATTAAAAAAATTAATAAAAAAATATATATAAACTGCCACCCTCGTTCATCTTCCACCTCATTTGATTTGATTGTTTCCCGCAATTCTCAATTTTAGGGTTTGCTGTCATTGCTTTATTCTCCCCAAATTCGCATTATGGCCAACAATGGCGAATCTTCCAGCCGAAGCGTCTCCATGAGTTCCGGCGACATTCCCGTCGAGTTCGACGATTCCGAGAGGAGCTCCTCCGACATTGTCATCGACGGTAATGGCGACGATCACGGTGATCACGGTGRYAGTGATGACGACATTGATGATGATAGCAGGAGTAACTCTTCTGGTTTGTTTCTCTCCYTTTTCAATTTTGTTTTCGGAAATGRTGATTCGCTGAATTGAGAAGATGATGCTTGCATTGAGAATTTGTGTTGAAGTTTTGGTTGGTTTGGTTGTCCGAAGATCGTTTTTGCGTGTATTCGCGCGCGAAAGCGTGTTTAGCGTTGTGTGTGGGTTAGAGATGAATGCTTGTGATCTGTACTATTTCAGTGTTGGAATAAGAATTTAGTAGCAAATTATTGGACTTGTTCAGAGTAATAGTGCATCAGATCAACAAAAAGCGTGAAAGAATTATTCAGAATTGGAATCGTTCAATTAATTTCAAGCTAATTAAGCTTTAGTAAGGTCGTGTCTGTTCGCAACTTTCGTGTTGGATACAGGTTACATACTTACATGCAGTGTACTTTTATGACTGTGGTGGATTCGCCTTGTTTCGCCCTTTCGGGTATGGTAAGCAATGAAGGGAGTGACTAGTAAGGATTAGCTTAATGGTTGCTTCAATTTTTTGATGAAATTGTTGATGTATGAGCTCGAGCTTTGACATGACAACTCGAATCGTCATTCTTTAGGATTCCTCCACTTTTCTTCCCCTTAACCATATGTATACACACAATTAAAAAAAAATGGTCTGTTACTCTTGCTCTCCCTTTATTTTGACTTTACATTATTGTTCACAAAAATTTTGATTTTGTATGGGGTCTTGGAATTGCCGATGACATTAATTGAGTTTAAGTTATAGTCTTATACAGAATRTCCATCTTTTTTAGTTCTCTTGAAGTGAGTTGGTGCATTGGTTGGCGAACTTAGGAAACGGAAGTATTTGTCTATAAATATATACTCAGGGTCCACCATCCTTTTTTTCCCTAGTTTGCCTTGTCACGGATATCGAAGTATTTTTTGAAAATTGGTAAAGGACATCAAGTGAATGTGACCTTATATGAGTATGTCTCGAAGCTTACATGCCCAGGCAGCCCAGCAGCCCAGGCTTCTAGGTGACAAAAGTATTGCTGTCCTCATCTGTAAAATGCAGAGTTTTGGTGATGGTGATGCTAAATCACCTTTAACTATGAAAAAGCCCTATAGATGAATATTAAAGTCCTTAGAAACTGCCGTGCTGATTGAGGGAACATTTTTTTTTTTTTTTTGAATTTAAGAGTTTATCTTGCACTTATGACCTATGAAATAGTGTTCAGGATACTCTCATGGGGATAGTCGTGGGGTTATGCCTGCCTTTTGCACCATGTACCCCTTATGTTTATGTTTAAGTTTACTTTACAGAGTTTACACTGCATTCCCATGCCCACCGCAAAGGACATGTAATATAGTATGCTGGATTTAGGGGTAAAAATATGTATATGGATAATTTAATGAGGTGAATGTATGAATTTCAGCTCGATCATTGTGGATGTAGACCTATCATGAATTCATCTAGTATACCACGAGGGATTGAAGTCATTGAAGGCATTATTATGGGCTTATGGCTGTACAATACTACAATCCTTTTATTTTTTATTTATTTTGGTTGTAGATGAGATTATTTTTGTAGTGTGAGGTTTTTCTAAGAAATACATAGTTCTTCAACCACAACCAATTGAATTGAATCAAGTTCTACATCAAAATGACAAAAGACCCCCGGTCTCTCTCTCTCTTCCGATGAAAGACTTACAATGTGACAAAGGATATTCAAAAATCAAAATTGATTGATATCTTTATATAATGATTATAGTTTTGATAATGTAGAATTTTACTTGATTTGTTATGATTTGTATTTGTTAGTTTTTAACTTATATTGTGTACTCCGTATGTGGTATCATTTTTAGTTAATGAATCAGTTGAACTGTTGAAGTAAAAAAAATAGTTATGTAGAAAGACATATGCTTCTGTTGTTTGAAAATAATTGAAACCAAGTGATGTTCGTACGTAGACCAAGGAAAATGAGAGAGTTATAGAAGGGAAAGAATCGGGTCATGTTGAAGAGGATTGATAGAGAGTGGTGATTGCTGAAACAGGAAATGTTGCAACTAATATGATACATGCTATAAAATAAAATGTTGCAATTATTTAGAATGGAGAAAGTATATCTAATTTTTTTTTTGTAGGATTTACTGTCAGGGATCAATTAAATGAAAGAGCACTTCTCAAGATTCATCAAATTCTAATCATATCTCAAAAACTGGAGAGTCCAAACGTCAAAATCGACTGAGTATACTAGCTGCAAACTCTTTGATGAAAAAAGTACACTCAAGAAGAAGGTTAGACCTTTTTCCCTCCCTTTTTTGGGGTGGGGGGTTATGATTTTACAATGTCATCTTTTCATGTATTGGTAGCTCTTGTTAGTCTTGTATGATCTGTCAGTTATTATGCATTTTTGTTGTTCTGTATCAAAAGTACTTGCTGGAAAACTAAGCCTAACTTTTGAGAGTTGCCATGTCTAATTATCAATTTTTCCATTACTTTCTTGAGCTGTCCGAAATTAATTACCTTTTAAAAGGCTTTTCCTCATACTAGTTCTTATCTGTTTATTAAATTGTACTTCACTAGTTCTCATGATTGGATCATTTGTGCACATTAATAGTTTCATGAGGACATTTGTGCATGAAAGTAGTGTCATGAGACATTTGATGTCAAAAAGTAGATTGCTTGTTATCTGATTTAATATGCCCCTCTATTTATGCATTTTGTTGTTTTGCTTATAGAAGTAATCAATATCTATACTGAATTTTCATATAGTGCCAGACTGAATCTCTGGCTTTCCATTGAGCTTTTCTGTAATTTCAGATGAAAAGGCTGAACCGGTTTGCATCTGTCAAAAAAGATGGAACTGTACAGTTTGAAGTTCCTGGAGATATCAAAACTCCAAATCTTGATTTGGGTAATGGAGTGGCTCCTGGTGACACTGCAGAAGTGGAACAAGTTGATTCAGCTGACGTTCATGATCTGCCTCCAATGCAAATTGTGATGCTAATTGTTGGAACCAGAGGAATGTTGCAAACCCTTTGTTGCCATCGGGAAAGCGGTTGCAGGTACATTTTCCCTTCACATCTATGCATTCACATGCAATAAATTTTGTTATTAATTCAGCAGTATGTTATAAAGTTGTAACAGGAGTTTTTTAATTTTATGCAGTAATTTTGTTTCCATTGATTATTTTTAGACAAAATTTATTGTATCGAATATCTGAGGTTCATTTTTTATTGGCTTTAGCCTCCTTTTGTAATGGTCAGGATTGACACCTCCTTAGTGTATGGTGTCCTATACGGGCATATTTTTGCTGTCTAAAACTTTTACTGAACTTAAAATAAATAAAAAGACTGACTTTTAGTTGCTATGGTGCTATTATACGGCATATTCTTAGAAGAGTAATAACTTCTGCGAAGTCCAAAAACAATGGTAGATATATGATGCTGTTTGCTTTTCTGAATTTTTTTATCCTTGCTCCTAAACTTTGCTATCATTGTTTGGAGAAATGCGGAGGAGGTTATGATGTTTTGGTCAAATATGACTCTGGAGTGTGTTGAGACCTACTCTTCATTTTATGCATAAAGTAATTATCTTAGTCTATGGTAAATAAAATTTAAAACTGAATGAGGTGTTTGTTCCCTCCTTTCCGTTTCAATATGGATTTTGGGTTTACCTATTTGTTTTCTGTTTATCTTCTACTTTGTTAAAAACATGTAGTGAATGTATTTGTTATAAATAGAAGATTGTCTTTACTTCATGGTAAATTTCGCGAAAAAAGCAAGTTTTGTAAAGATTCTAAAGCCTTTTTTTTCCAACTTGAATCTTTATGCAAACACTTATTGCAATGAATTCAAGTTCATAGCACAGTGTTCAATATTTATTGTCAGACCTGCGCAACTTTCTAACCTGATTGTAACATTTGCATTCATAAGTGTTATGTAAGCAAGCATTGTGTACTTAGTGGGAGATAAAACCCTTATCAAAACAAGCAACAGCCAAGTAAAACTTTCTACTGCAAGAATTGCAGGAAGAATGTCTGGTTACATTGCTATGGGTCAAACCAGCTGCTCTTGAGATTTATCATTGTCGCTGAGTTAGAGCTCTCTTTTCTCCCGAGGAAATTATTCATTTTCTCCCAGCCTCGACTCAATGATTTCAGCTAATAACACTCTCACACCCTGGCTTTTGCAACTATGGTTTGTGAAACAAACTCAACTTCAGCAACCTGTAGCTATGTGGTTGGCAGTTTGGTTGACGTTAAGGTTTTCCTGTGATACTATCATGACTCTCAGGAAAGTTTACACCAGAAGAGTTGGATCTGTATGTGAGAAACATATATGTTCACAGATGAAGGAGAATAAAAGGAATGGCCCAGTTTATCATCCTATTATTCCTATCCATGTGAAAGCCTACCACGTATAGCTGATCAGATTATATTTTTTTTTCTTGGAGGGGTACCTTTTAGATCTTATTATACAGCACTTCTTCTGTACAACAACTTGACGAGTGAGCCCCAACAGCAGATGGGAAACTTCAACAAAATTTCTTCTTTCCTACGGTCAAATATTTTCTGGGAATTCTTTGGCTTATCTAATATTCATTTGTGGGGTGGGGGGATCCAACATCATTCCTTTGATGCATTAAAGATTTTGGTGCATGCCGCTTTGCCAAAAAGACATTTGAGATGGCAAGGGAAAATGGGAAATCAAGGCTTGCATTCTTTTGTTTTGGTTTGTTTCTATTGACTTTGAAAATAAAAAATTACAGGAACTTMTATGCTTGTTATATAGGAATTCAGGAACTTAAGGAACAATTTCTTGCAGTATTTATCCAATTTCATGAGGTAATTGGATTACGATGAAAAGAGTATGCTTAGATTGTTCTTTGTAAAATGATGTTGCAACAAAGAAGTGACAACAGTTAAAGCCCTAGTCCCAAAAGACGGGGTTGGTTATGTGAACCAATTCACATATCCTGTTCACCATTCATCAAGACAGTCAATCTCCATGCGAACTATCTTATTAGTAGTCGTTTCTGTTTTTTTGTTTACATCTTTGCTTACACTCTTTTTTCCTAGAGTCCTGTTTTCTTTTTTTTTTGGACTTGATTGATCAGAGTGTTTGTAATCACTCAATTACTACGGAGTAGTATATTGATTCCAACCTAGCTATACTTACTGAATCAGGTGATCCAATTAATGATTTGAAATGTGATGATATGGAAGAGGGATTGGCCTAATGCAGTGAATCATAGGATCACCAACCTATTGAGGCGCCAAACAAATTGCTTTTTTTTTTTTTCCTTCCTTTTTTGGCATAACCAAACCAATTGATCTCAGCCATAGTTATTTAGCTTAATTTTCATTATTTATAATTGGCGCCAAAATAATCACTTTTGGTTCATGTTAGCGGACCCCACATATGGGATTAAGGCTTTGATTGATTGATATAATCGTTGCCTTAGATACCTTGAGGCGTATTTCTTTCTTTCTGGAACTCTCTGGTTTCTTTTCAGGCACCATTCCATAGTTATTGGAATCTGCCTATATAGTCACATACTCACATCTTAGTTGTACCATATATTTCTGTAAAAGCTGTCTCTGATTCAAAGATGCATGATTTTATGTTGGGTTTCTTTTCAGGAATATGGCCATAGGGTCAGATTAGCTACTCACCAAAATTTCAAGGAGTTTGTCTTGGCTGCTGGCCTGGAGTTTTTTCCATTAGGAGGAGATCCAAAAATTCTTGCTGGATGTAAGTATCCTATATGATTCATTTTGGATTGCTGTTTTTGRTTTATTGTTGTAGTGTAGCTAGGAGTCAGGGTCTTATTGAGAATGGATTTTTATGATTTAAATGTATTGGGCATGTAGTGCTCTACATACCAAATAAATGTTTTCTTAATTGGCAGATTAGTGTTTTAGGAAGGATAATTAGTCTTGATTTGTTAGACATACACAAACAATCAGTCTTCATATTGATATGTGATGCATGCATTTTATCCTTTAATTTTTGATGAAATTCTGTCTTATGACATTTGCAAATATATTTAATGACATTGCAATTGATTATACTTCTTCTATGCTGACTGCTGAGTAGCGTTGTGTGCTTTGTCTTGAAATTGATCATCATTATTTTGTTTGTGGTAGTAATTTGTTTTCCTCAATTGTTGGGACTTGGGACTCTAAGATCAGTTCAAAAAAACTGTTGGAATGTCTAGTCACTTAGTTTATTTGCCTTTTCCTATCTTGTGGCTTGCTTCATTCTATTCATGTATTAATTTGTAGCATTATGCAGACATGGTGAAAAACAAGGGCTTCTTGCCTTCTGACCTTCAGAGATATCTATTCAAAGGAATCAACTAGGAATATCATATTTTCTTTGTTCTGCTTGTAAGATCTGATCTGAAGTAATGTCACATTTGCTGCCGATGCAATAATTGCAAAACCCCAGCATATGGTCAGCTTCTATCTTAGATTTTATTTATTTTATTTTATTTTATTTTTTTAATTTTATTTTAAAACCAATTTTCTCTTGACTGCCATTGTTCTTATTCTTAAACTTTTTTATATGACTGGTTGAAACTTGAAATAATAGTTGTGAATCTCTGAAGTCTCAACTTGTGCTTTCTACATAGGTACTCTTAACAGTTAATCTTTTAGTTTGGCAAAAATTTAGAGTTCCACTCCTACAGTCACATTAGCAATAGTGACACGAATAAGAATAAAATTTGTGCATCTTATTTATTATTATGGATAGGCAATTTTACCCCTTGCCAGCCTAATTTGGTCAGAACTTCTTAAATCAATTATTATAAAGACCTTGTTTCTTGTCTTATTTCCAAATTTTAGTTAATTCTATTCAGTCCATCTTCATCTGCATTCAGTTCAATTCAGTTGGAATTAATTCAGTTTATAAGAGCAAGACTTGATTCCTACTAGCTTACAAGAGATTTTTATAACAACGTGGCAGTACATTGTTAGGATGGGAGTAAGTTGGCTTAGAAAATACATACTCTAGTCTTCGGTTAAGTATTTGATCACTTAAAAATTATTTTAATTATATTGAATTTTGATGTATCTAAGTGAAGTTGTGGAGGCTATCTGAAAAAACTCCCGTAACGTAAAACTTGCAACACTTTCTATATTGGGTGTAAAAAAAAACTTGCAACAATTTGTACAACATTCCCCTTTTGGCAAATTATAATGACAAAATTACAATATTTTTGGACATTTGCTAATTGTTTTGTCTTTTCCTTTGCCATATTATTTTCCTCCTTTTATTTTTGGACCACTTCACTAATTCACTACTAACCACTATTAGCTTATCTTGCATTGAGAGGAGTGCTAAAACACTGTTGCATGTTATTCCTTTACGGAGGATGTAGTAATTCTACTTCTGTTTCTTATGAGTGCATTGGATAGATGCACTAATATTTAGGATAGGAGATAGAGGAATGGGAAAAAAGGGGACCCATGTGATTGGAGAGAGGTAGAGAGGAAGTATGGCCAAAAAGGGAAATGATGCAAGTAAACAAACTGAGGAAGTTATTAACTTTTGTTCGTGAGGGTGTTGAAGTAACATGGTTAAACATAGTTAAGCATGGTGTTATCCATGGTGAGTCTAACCTACAACTGAAATCATCTGCTCATTGCCGCGAATATGATGCTAGAAATCTTAGAATTTGATATTTCTTCAAAACAATGCAATCTGTGAGTTAACCATGGGTACACGGATAACATAATAGAATTTTGAGATAAGATTTTATAACAGATGTTGCAGTTACAAGATATGTGTTATTTTGTGTTTGTTCTGGGAGTTTGGCCCTCATGCTTAATCTGTTTCAGGACATACACATGTTGCTGAGGCCCCTAAATACCAATTCACATATTCTTTACGGATGCCTTGGACGTAAGTAAACTGATATATATGCTGGCAACTTATTAGTTTATCTTTATTATCGAGTGTCAGTCCTAGGTGTCTATATTTGAAGTAACACTTGTCTGTTGAACCATTGATTTTGGTCAAAGATCTAACAGGCTTCCAAAGTTCCCTTTTTCATCTATGTCCCATTGGATTAAGGATGCAAAAATCTTTTGTCTTCATAGTATTTCTGAGTGGAAAATGTTTCTTTAGATTTAATTTCAGAAGTTTTGTTTCCTGGATTTTTTCCTGTTCAAATGTCAAATTAATGTTGCATAGGATGATGCTTGTTTGATGCAGGCCTACAAGTGTTTTCCACATCACTATCACGGGTTAAGCAACCGGTTGCTTACAGAGTTAGTATTTCAAAAATTTTTGTAGCACTAGTGTCTCTTCGAATCATATGTTGTGGGTCCTTTATTAATACTGTATGTTTGCAGCTGTCTTACCAAGTTGTTGATTCATTGATTTGGCTGGAAATACGGGACATGAATAAATGAATTTAGGAAGAAAAAGTTGAAGTTGAGGCCTGTAACGTACTTAAAACTTCTTATTAGCTCCTCCTGACATCCCATATGGATATATATGGAGTCCTCATCTTGTCCCTAAACTAAAGGTTAGTGATTTATTCCTTATGGTATGGTTCAGTGTTGTTTTTTGTAATGTTATATTTTTGTTAAAATGATTGGTTGAGAACTTAATAATATGCAATCTTGTCTTTTGGGTTAATTAATCTACTTCAGTTTCATTCTATTGAAGACTTCTTGTTGTTTTTAACAGGAAGAAATTTAATACGCTTTTTACCCCTTAAATTCTTAAACATGAAAAGGGAACGTATTCAAAACTCATGTTTCATTATATCTTGTTTGGCAGAGGTTTATTTCATTTCCCTTTCTATACTTTGCAGTTTAGGTTACCCATATATCCCTATGTACTCRTTAGGCATTTCCATCCTTCCCAAGAGTTTTGAGAATTTCCAGTCTCCTGTACGGCCATATGCCATCACCACCATTAACCAACCTTGATCAACATCACACAGCTTCCCTACCACCAAATTGACCCTGCTGCTTGAAAATTTTAACCCTGTCCATCAGCCTGGTACCCAATCACCTTCATTTATCACCATTAGTCACTGTTAAACAAACCTAACCATACAACTTTTGCCCCTCACTGTTTAATAGTCAAAGATATACGATCAAGGTATTGGAAGTTAAATTTCACCACTAAGTCATCACTGCACACTGAAGTGATTAGTAGCGAAACAACTGACAAGCCTTTGGTTTATGTGAAGGAAAGATGTAGGAGAGACTAAGCGAAAGCCTCCAATTAGGAAGTTTGTTGTAATTCAGCAACGCAGATAGTTGGTTACTTGGTTTATTGGAATTTGGAAAGAAGTGTTAGGTTAATTTTGTGTATTGAAACTGACCTTGTACATGTATATGCTTAATCTTGCAGATTGGGGACCCAAAATTGATGTAGTTGGTTTCTGCTTCCTTGATCTTGCATCAAATTATGAACCTCCAGAAGATCTTGCTTGAATGGCTTGAGAAAGGGTCAGAAGCCAATTTTATATGGGTCGGAAGCCTAGTAAGTTTTTGTATCTTTTTTAAAAAAATTAATAATATAAATTCTGAAGAGATGATGTAGCTGTTTCAGTTTTCTCATTTTATGATGAAATCAAGAAACAACATGTTTAATTATACTTCCTTTGTTCTTTACTACTTGCATCCTTTTCCGTTTATTCTGAAGAGAGATGATGCTAGTAAGTTTAGGCCCAAGTCTTAAGGCTTGAGAGGTGACATCATTTTTGGTGGTCCACTAAAATGATGTCGTGAATTCTTATTAAGAACTTACTAATCTTAATCAATTTATAACTTTAGCCTAATTTGAGATATATGACATAATTATGTTTATTTTATCTTTTATATTTCCTGTTAATAAACAAAATTAATTAACATTACAAATAAAATTTAGTGGGTCCCAATCTCAAGTCTTTTAAGTTGAGTGTTTATTCAAGACTCACTTGAACTTGGTTGAGATTTTTAAAGAAAAATGGGGGAAGTCTTAACACATCTAGACTCAATTGATGATGTTCACCACAAGTCTTAAGACTTAGGGCTAAAACTTGCTTTATCTCTCTATTCCAATGTGGGTCCCATTTTTTTCTTTCTCTCTACCTCTCTCCTCTTTATTAACTTGTTGCATGCCTTACTTGACAGACTCATGTAAGAGAACAGTGGAAGTATGTGCTTGTTAAATTCTTTTAATCTTGACAGAAACTATATTAATCATAATGTTGTATGATATGATACATGATACACTGCTATATCAATATTCCAATCTAATTCTGAATTAATAAACCATTTCCTTTTTTTTGTAAAAATAGAACAGAGGAATAGGAAAGATATGGATTGTTATATGAAAAGTAAATGTTCTCCTTTTTTCCTTTTTAATTGTAGTGGTAAGGGTCACTTGAATTTAAAAATAATGGCAGGTATGAGCATGAGCCTGTTTAGCAACAGTAGATATTCAGCTTCTATAACTGCGAAATTCTGAGTGGGACAATTCCAGATCTGTCCACATTAGGATTTTGTTAGATTTGAAAGACGAGGAATGAATGTATTTTGTTTAAATCATAACAGCCTGTCCAAGAACCAGAGAAGATGATGAGATTATTGTACGAGCTTTGGAACTCACTGGACAAAGAGATTATAATAAAGGCTGGGTGGTCTTGGCAACTGTAAGAGAGCTCATGTTATTTTCAATCTTTATTCTTCTTCCATTTCAAATTGTGCATCCGGTTCCATGTAGGAAGTTTCTTATTGGTGCAAAAAATGTTTTTTTTTTAATCATGTTCGTCTGACACTTTTTCTTACATCACATGCCGCAAGCAAATCTTACAATCTCAGACTAACAACAAAATTTTCTAGGAGTCTGTGCTTGCAAATATTTGCATATAAATTGAAACAAGGAGGACGAAGTAGAAGTCTGAATTTGCTTTAAGTTTATTCTCTTCTTTCCCAATTCGTTATGGAGAGATGCAATACATTGTACATTTGTCATAGTGCCTTAAACATGATATTGACAGAAGCTGTTGAATTTATTAAGTATTCCTCCTCTTTTTTTACTTGCAACCATAGCAAAGTTTTACGGTTTTTTAGGAGAGTATTTGATGATAGTGGAGTTATGTGTAAGTTGGGGAGAAATTTAATTGAAAGTTGGCAAGTGGGTAATATATGTATGGATGAAGGTTTTTTTTTATTCAACTTAAGAGTGTTATTAGATGTTTGATGAGGTGTACATGGTTAAATAGAAATGGTGCAAGTAATTTGATACAGTCCATTTATGGTATGGGGTGCAAGTAAATAAAAACAGAGGGAGTATGTATTTTATTTTCTTGCGCAATTTTTAAAGTTCAGTGTCTTAGAGTTATTGTTAGCAAGCCCAGTTAAAGTATATGAGTGAGCAAGGCTTCATTTTTTAATCTGTACATTGCAGTGTGATGAATAGTCAACTGTTCTACTTGTTGACTAATATAGGGTGGTTGGGTTGTTAAGATGATAGAACCATCGTCTGTGTCTACTTTGTACCGGGGCATCTTTATTTCTTTAATATTGAAAGGAAGTTTAGAAAGTAATCAGCCCTGATTATCTTAAAGAAATTTGATTATGTTTTCATTGTTCAAGGACTAAAGACACTTAGGGCATGCTTGATGGAGGTAATATTTTGGGTTATTAATACGTCCGAAGCTAAAAGTAGAGATGTGGTGGGACGGAGTAAAGTAGGGCCGTGTTTAGGGTGTGACGAAGCTTGAGCGACGGCGTCAGGCGCCTCGGAATTGATACGTGTATTATTTGTTGCCATAGAATGAATAAAATAGAAGCTATGGATGTAGTGGTTAATCATGAGCATATTAATTACTGATTGTGGGTTCAATTCCCCTACAAACAAAATTGTTAGTTTTTGGGAAATACAAGTGGGCGCTCTTTTGGTAACAAAAAATCATTAAAGTTCTCATACATCACTTAATAGTCATTAATATCTATTATTCTCCATTTCTTACTCGTATTGATTCTCCAAATTGAAACCTTTCTATATTACTATTCATTTTAAATTCCAAATTAATTGTACATTATACGTATTTTAAATGTATGAATTTTGACTTTGATGATTTAAGGGCCTCCTGTAAATGAATGTTAAAGAATTGATTCGGCACCACAACACTAGCCCCGGCCTATTAAACTACTATTGGTAAGATAATATGGAAGGAGTGGAAATATTATCACCTTCAATGGGGTAATAGTTACCGTATTCATCACCCATTTATTCTCATTTGGATTTAGTAATATTTTTCCATCTCACTTTACTTTATCACAAAAACGTGCCAGATTCTTTGTCCACCACTTTAGATCACCAGTAATTTCCTTTGACTTTGTTACCCACTTAATTGTTATTCATGTACCCTCATCCAAGCATGCTTTTGAATCTAATTATCTTCCTTCAACTCTCAAGTTCATTTAAAACTTATTAAACACCTGTTTAACTATTCAAAGCACTATCATCAAACAGGGTGGCTGGAACTTCAATCATGTGTTCTCCAAAGTTTTATGCTGGGTCCTTCTTAAGACCTACTTAATATTTTGGTAAGACATAAGCAACAATGTGAAGATTGTGTGAAACTTGTTTAAAGCAAGAGGTCACCCACTTTTTGTGATGTCATACCTAGTTTTAACTCTTAAAGGCTTGAGCTAATCTTGTTTTTGGAATAGAGGAGCATAAAAAATTGAAAAATGAAAGAGAAAATAGCCGTCTTCTTAACCTGATTTCTTCCTATTTCTTCTCAGTGGCAGAACCGAAGGATTTTGTGTACTTGTTGGACAATGTTCCTCATGATTGGCTATTCTTGCAATGTGCTTCCGTGGTAAGAACTCTTTGGTAATAAATCTTTTAGTTTGCCTCTTTGGTTCAAGCTTAAGTAATTGTAGTTGAACTTTTTGGCTGCTATCTKGAACTTCTGTTCCRAGTATTTTGCAGATAATCATATTTCTGCCCAGTTATGAAAGTCAAATTTAATAATTGCAGGTGCATCATGGCGGTGCTGGGACAACTGCCGCTGGTCTCAAAGCTGCGGTAACTGCTGTCATTGTTTACATATATACGTGTCTTTTTTTTTTGGTCTTCCACTTAATCAAATCCTTGCTTCCAGTGTCCTACAGCAATTGTTCCCTTTTTTGGTGACCAACCCTTTTGGGGAGAGCAAGTACATGCAAAGGGCGTAGGACCTGCACCTATTCCAATTGAGGAGTTTTCACTTGAGAAACTAATATCTGCCATACGTTTCATGCAMGATCCCATGGTAACCATACTTTCATATGAACTAAGCAGCATTAATTTGCGATATTGTATCTTTGATGATACAAAATTTTGAAGCTTCAGTATATTATATATGCTCTATGCTTCCTGTTGCAAATGTGAAATTGCTAGCTTTCTGGTTTTGATCCGAAGATGGGGTTGACCCGAATCTTGATTAACTGCAGGTAAAACAACGTGCTTTGGATCTGGCAAAAGCAATGGAAACTGAAGATGGGGTTGAAGGTGCAGTAAATGCTTTTCACAAACATTTTCCCCGAAAAAAACCTGA
>SNQN01002133.1:20693-34577 GCA_008642245.1 Bassia scoparia | reverse complement strand
TAAAACTGAGCCAGAACATTCGGAACTCAAAAACCCCATAAATCACATTTAATCGATAAGAGGTTGTTTTTTGGGTGCACATTAATATAACAGTACAGTTGATGCATATTATCTTAAGCATGTTATAAATATGATTGACTAACCCGCAAAACAGATAATCATATTCGACCATAATCTTGTATCTCCTCAAGGATCTTGTTCCTCGTTCGTGTAATGTATGTTATGCTGCGTGTGTAGCTGTAAAATCTGTGATTCCTGATATGTATTTATGCTCCCGTAGTACAAAATACTGGTAATGGATTCAGTGAATTATTGAATGAAGTAAATTAAATTTTTGTGAGAGTTTTCTATTTTATTTTTTGGGATGACTGTACTGCCTGCCTTGATTTTCGTAGTCCGGTGAGCGATATGTATGTTGATGGAGATAGTAAACACAAAAAAACGGCAAGGCCAATAAAAGCTAGTACGTAGCTGTATCATAAACACAGTAGGCTTGATTTTAACTATTATAAATCATGAATATTATTAAATGAAATGAAACAAGATTTACATACAATTTTCTTTGAGATATTTTGGGAAATAGTTATTTTACAGTAAAAGATTAAAAATGGCAAGATTCCTGTCACCGCCATCTGAGTGAAGCGTTAATAAGTCACCTCAATGACAATCACATTAATAGTAGTAAGTACAGTCGGTTTATGAGACTGAATCCTTCAAGATATACTGCTCGTTCCCGTCGAAACTTTCAAAAAGTCTCCAGAACTCCTATGTTGAGTACTCCTATAATGCCCTCAGACTAAAGCCCCAGAAGACGCCTGCAGGAGGAGTCGCCACAACAGGATTGTGGGTGTTTGACAGGATAAGTTGTTTCTTCGCTTGCTCTCACACTAGTCCGTTGTCGTGTGGATAGTTGACCTGTGGTCATCTTCACCTGCAAACATATAGTTGGATAATTACTCTTACCACTCACTCTGTTCATGCCTACAACACCAGTTGAACCAGTTCAAATACAACACAATCCAGGGATATCTATGTTTACATACACACTGCTTTTAAAAGCCTATTTCATCGGGATGTTAAACTCAAGTATATTAAGAAAAGAACAGAATCTTACAGGAGTGAGCATCAGGTGCCAAGCTCAAATCAAATCGTCGAACAAGCATAAGCTAGTGCTAAACTATATTCTGCGTAACAAAAGTGGATGTGAGGTTTCAAGGAAAGAGAGGAAATGTGAACCATATTCGCACAGCTTTAGCATTTGTAAACAGATAATTGAGTTACTCGAATTAAGAAGCAAACATATCGCCTATAACGAGTTTCTTGCGGACCCTCCACCAAATGGCACATAAAATTGCAAAAGTTAAAAAGAGAAGTAAGTGGCATCATGACAATGCACCAGATCCTTAAAAATAGAATAGAAATAGTGCAGTAACCAGAATCTAGCTAGATACCCTAGAATCAGAAAAGATACCTAAAACCCTGATTAACCATTTGGTGAAGGCCTCAGGGCCAACTTTATGGAGTTGAATTGTCGGCGTATCAGCAAAAACTGGGCTCAGAGCAGGTGTCCAAGACGGATAGAAATACTCACCTCAACTCTGCCAGAGTCAATAATCTCGTAATTTGGCACATTATATGTACACCAAGATTAGATGTGGAAAGTAACTGGGCATGAGTCTTGGCTATCAAAGCTATTCCATTATGTAGTACTTGAGCATGTCAAGTACATAGATAAGCATGCTTTAAAAATATGGTACAGAATGCTTACTTCAGAAGCAGTTTTATGCAGACGATGCCACTTAAGCTACACACATGAATGAAGCTAAGAAGGAGAACATATTAAGAAATTAAGCAAGGCATTTCCGTTAAATTTACAATTAATGACTGAAAATTAGCTTTTTTTGCCTTTTCATAGATAAGGAAATCATTTGGATCAGATATAAAGCATCTTCAACACCCGAGTAGGTTGCAGAACTGTTCTAGCACATCATAGAACTTAATTCCTTATTGTGTACGGCTCGCAAAATATGTCTCGTTTGCAAGGGTATGCGGTCTCGAATTAGACAGGCGTTCGGGGTAAAGGGCTTAGAGAACTTACGAAGACAAGGCATTATGAGAATACATAGATGTAAAGGAAATTAACAACAGTTCAAATATCGATTTTCGAAGGAAGAATTTACTTCGCGTTACTCAGCCGAGCTTGCGTATTTTAAAGTTCTTCGCAAGTCTTCACATTGGTTGGAGATCTATCACGCCAATAGCTGCGTATCCACCTAAGCAGGTGCAGTTTAAGTAAAATATAAGACATAAGTAGTTGCGAATACTTCAGTGTAAACATACATTTCCTCGTCACCATCGTCCTCTTTTATTCACTCTTTCTCTTTCTATACAGGCGTTCAAACCCAAAGCGATCATAACTACACGTCCTCATTGCACTAATCGTGAATTGTTACGTAGGTAGTGGTCAATTTTTGAAGTTTTACCATTACTCTGGGTCTGCAATGATTAAAATGAGAAAGTATTTTACATATAAAAGAAGAATTGTAGATTCATACCACCAAGTAGTCAAGGACCAAGAAGTGCGAAGCAACATAATATCGAGATGCTGCAGATTCATGTAATACAGATCATCAATTTATACATATATTATTATAACGTGTCCTTACGCCAATATAGAGGCAGGTCTGGCAGTACAAGCATCATTAGCACGAAAAAATCAAATGAACTTGAATACGATAGCTAAAGCAGTGAAGCTGAGACTATGGGAGATATAGAAATCCATGTTAGGAACTGTGCTGAATGTTTCATGACCAGCAATCAAGAGTGTCATTAAGGTCATGCACGTAGTTGCTGCTCAGAAACCAACACAGAGAAATCAAGATTGCCTTTTATTTCAAAGTGGTCTGAGAAATAAATTCTACGCACACATTAGAAAAATGTCCGTACATGCAATATCCTATGCTAACGGAGGAGCATCAGGTGCCAGCTCAAAATCAAATCGTCGAACAAGCATAGCTAGTGCTACTATATTCTGCGTAAGCAAAAGTGGATTGTGAGGTTTYAAGGAAAGARGAGGAAATGTGAAACCATATTCRACAGCTTTAGCATTTGTAAACAGATAAATTGAGTTACCTCGTAAGAAGCAAACATATCGCCTATACATTTCCGCGGACCTCCACCAAATGGCACATAACTAAAWTTGCAAAAGTTAAAAAGAGAAGTTAAGTGGCATCATGAACAATCAACCAGCATTTAAAAATAAGAATAAAATTAAGGCAGTAACCARAATCAGGAGGATAACCCTAGATACAGAAAAGATACCTAAAACCCTGATTAGTCTCATTTGGTGAAGGCCCTTCCAGTGGCCACCTTTCAGGATTGAATTTGTCAGCGTCATCCCAAAAACTTGGGCTACGATGCAGGTTCCAAACGGATATGAATATATCCTCACCTCTGCCAAGTCAATAATTCTCGTAATTTGGCATACATTATTTACAAAATTAGATGTGGAAAGTACTCATTCTTTGCATCAAAGCTATTCCATATTTAGTACTGAAGCATGTCAATGTACATAGATAAGCAGCTGTAAAAATATGGTACAGATGCTTACTTCAGAAAGCAGTTTATCAGACCGTTGCCACTTAAGCTACCAACACATGAACTGAGTCTAAGGAGAACWTATAAAATTWAGCAAGCAATTTTCGTTAAATTTACAATTAATGACTGAAAATTATGCTTTTATCCTTTTGCACTAGGATAACATAAATTTTAACAGAAACTTCTTATACAGCATCACTTAGCATAATGATTACAACTTTAATATATACCTCATTTCCTACACAGCCCCAGTTTTAATCGTTCACGACATGCAAAGGAATTAGGATATAATACACTAAGTCAACAGAACTATCTCACTCTCACGCACGAAGTCTATGCACACGATAACTTGTCTCCCCATGCCATTCTCTCTATAAATTCGCGACACAAATTTATAGGACACATCGCTGTACTTGGTACAACTTATAGCAGCAGATAAAAGGCCCTTAATGATCTTAACAATGATACAACTCATTTAGTAAAATAGATACGTGAAAAGTGTACTGAAAGGAGATTCATTAGAATGATCCACAAATAAACCTAAATATTTTAAAAATACAAACAACAACAAAATACTAATCGATACGAAGTAGTCACAAGAGAATTCATTTATCTCCTCTGGTAGACCAGTCACGTATACTTACTTCTTTCAGTCGTTTTTACAAATTCGATATCTCAACAATCTGTCAGATTGTTAGGAAAAATCTATCTAACACCCAATCTGTACTTCCCATCACTGAACCAGGAGACTATTACAGACTGCATCTAAAATTTTAATTTGAACAATAGACATATAAGTTTTAAAGATTAGCACCTCTATACTTCAGACTTAGACCATAGCAATT
Source organism: Bassia scoparia (assembly GCA_008642245.1). Lineage (NCBI taxonomy): Eukaryota > Viridiplantae > Streptophyta > Magnoliopsida > Caryophyllales > Amaranthaceae > Bassia > Bassia scoparia. Next base: position 30,135 of record SNQN01002133.1, on the reverse strand, counting down.
TCGCCCATATATTTAATCCTTATGGTGATTTTTTTTAGATTAACATCAAAGTTATTAGTCGTATGTTATCCCTTTAGATAGGTTCATTCAATTTTTATTTGTCCATGTTGCACACTTGTTTCTATTGAAACAAAGCACATAGCATTCGATTGTACAATTTTGTTGCACCACATTGATGTTGATATTTTGTTTATCCCACATCTTTTAACAAATGCTAATTAAACTGCATATAAATAATAATGTCTTATTACTGTATAGATAAATTAAAATGCAAAATATTAATAAAGGCAAAAACATAGTGCATCAGTGGATTAAACTTTACAGGTTTTCACATCTAGCTTAGCCAAATACGGGCAAACAATTCTAATATAGGTCCATTCATTTAATTTGGTTCTCATAATAAGGTATCTATGACAATTATATCATACCTTATGTATACTTGACGGTTCCAAACAATGCATCTCAGCCAATATTTATAAATAATAAACAAAAAGATTAACCTTATCATTTAACCAATTCAAATATAATGACATAATAATATTTTTATGATAAGTTAGTCACTATATGATTGATCAGATATTTAATTATCACAAAATTCAAATTCCAGTCTTTTACAGAACAGAAAGCGCACGAAATAAATTAATAACTTAAAGAAGATGAGCATTAGGTAGTCAAAAAATCATACTAAAGAAATATGATGATGGAAATTAAGATAGCATTTGGATTAATTTCATTAATTGGTCATGATATTAATTATTTGTGCCTCTAGCTTCTTCTGACCACCTTACCATTAGCAAATTAAATCTATACCGCTAGCTTTACTCCTCTCGAAGTTCATCTACACTCCAGTGTTCCTGCTGCTTCATGTTGTTAGGTGACTGACTCCTTGTATGGGATCGAATTCGCTGGATTTTTTCGGTTTTACGACGACGACGACAGAGGATATTGGTTGTGTGAGAAGAATGTTTGTGTCTGTGCATCCATACTTTGAAACGGCTTCTGTCACCCAACTTTCTTTTACAAATCTTCCACAGTCTTCTCACCTTTCTTCAATTTCCACCTATTTTTTCGAAATTCGTTGACATTTTTCTTCTTCTGTTCTTGCTGAATCTTTGGTTTATCTCTTCGTGTGCTGCTGCGTGGTTTCCGTTGTTCGTTAGTCGATTGCCGTTATTACCGTTATTGCCCCCCTCCGCCTTTCCGTTTGCTGTTAACCCAACCCACTCCCCTCCTCCGCGACGCCGATTGGATCTGACGCAGCTCGTCATCCGACGTTCGCGAGCTGGGAGGTTCCCCCCACTTAGGAAGCAGGAGCTAGCGAGGCGGCAGGAGAGAGTGCGCTTACGCGCCACCGCACGAGATGAGTGGGATGGGTGGTCGTCGGGTCGCGCGTGAAGTTCTCTGTGGCACCCTCAACGCTTTGCGCACGTGCGAGAACGTGGTATCGCCATGGTTGGAAAGTGTGGGCCCGCCAATGAATCCCGCACCCGTCAAGGCGTGGCCTCTCATATGTCGCCCTGGCCTGCAGGCATCCGCTAGACACCGTCTACTGGGTTTGATTATCCATTTCTGCGTTGGTTTGCTCCTCGGGAAGCTGAATGAGTCGGAGGTTGTCGTGTCGATCGTGGACTTCTTCGTAATTTTGTAGCACTGCCATGTGGCGGCGTGGTGTGTGGTCGCCCACTGTGAAATCCATTTGTCATCCTTAAACAAATAAAATCTTAAATAAAAATATAAAAAATCGTGAAGATTAGCTTAAAAAAAGGAAATAAAAAAAAGAAGAAAAATGTTTTTAGATAAGATAATGGAAAAATGTTAGAAGAAGAAGTTTAAGTTATGATTATGTTATGGGATTAATTGGGGCAAATAGAGAGAAAGTGGTGTTAAGTTGTGGATGGTTTTATGGCGGTAATAATTATCGTCTTGAGATTGAATGTTGATTGTGTTCAATTTCTCTACTAAGACACACAACTTTCTCTCTCTATTTTATATAAGTAAAACGATAAGATAATAGATGGCTTTAGTTCTATTAATAAAAAAAGTGCAGTAATTTTGTTGAGGAGGTAATTAGTACACGTGGCGGTTTGATTGAATGAGCGCACATGAACCCCACTACAGGCATAATATATTCGTAAATTGGTAATCTTCCCATTCTCCTCTCCTCCCCCCCTTCATTCTTATTATCTGTATATCCTTCCTTGCTTACTAACTTTTTCTAATTCTACCTCTTTCCCCACTAACTATCCCTATTTAGTCCTTTTGATATATGATTTATATACAATCATCAAGCTTTTTTACATACGACCTTCCTGTGGATCTATCCCTAAACCAGGATTTACTTGATTAGAGCCATACTCTCCTCTACACAACATCGCTTTAACATTGTTTCCTTTCTAATTATAATCATATCTAACTGCCCTATTATTTCAGCTAATTTTTCAATTCAATCAATTCAATCGCTAATCTAATTTCATTCTTTATAAACAGTTCTAGTTCAGTTCATTCTCTATTATTTGCTTTAACCTGAAATAAAGAATATCTCTATTATACATTTAAAAAACTTTAGAGGTGATTTAATGGTTGAATGTATAGCAAACAAAATCGTCCGAATCTTAATAAATACTGTTACGCATTCCTAAGGTTGACCAATTTGCCAACTAATAAATAGTTTAAACCATTGGTAAAATGAAACCTAACTCGATACCATAGTAATTGAAATTATGTTTTGTAATTTGGTCCTCTCATTTTATTAACAATCACCCATGTGATATTAAGTTGCCCAATGTCACTGCAATTTCCTAATTACCCTTGACCTGGCCATGTATGTATTCCAAAGCCACCTCAATCCCATCCCATACAACAGACACCAAGCATGATATGTACCCAATGTTGCTATCCACTCCTTCCAATAAACCCACATGGAACATATGCATCGCAGTTGAAACTCCAATCTCACAAATCAAACCCCAGATGCCCCAACCTAACGCATATGCCATAACACAACCCTCTTAATCCTCACAAATCTTCCAAACCACTTAGATTCATGCTCTCTTGTTCAAACGCACCTAATAAGCTAGCCAGCTTAGGTGCATTATACCAATAGCTCTTACGTACATTGAATTGGAAAAAGTTAGTACATTAATTATAATGAACATTGTAAGTATATACGGACGACAAATAACAAACATGTTCTTATTTATCATTCTTTCCAATCATACTCATCAACTTCTAATGAATTATAGTGTTATGAACCCAAAAAGGCATATATGAATATATACATTATTTGCTCTATCATAAACGAAAGACAACAACCATAGTGTTTGTGCTCTTAAAATAGCTAAAATGTGAGTGTACACAAAATTATACTACTTCATCTATTTATATATCTATCTTTATATAATTTCTAAGAAGCAGTATTCCTTAGCAAGACACATATCTTGCTCGCTGGAATTAATATCTATTTATTGTACTCACACTTGCAAGTACTAAATTTTAAAGGAATAATTGTTGCAGGTAATACTATAATAATGATTTACATGGGTTAAATAAAGATATTAGTTTTATTTATAAAACATTCCTTAATATTGTCCAACTATCTGCTAAACCAGTATATAATTTGAGTTATATGTGGTCATAACCGTCTAACGAAGCTCCTGATATTTGTTCACGATCCTCACCAATTGGAACATGACTCAATATCCAATATCATTCATTCAAGTTTTATGGAGCAGTCTCAAAAGATGGTCCGTGTGAGCTTGTTTTGCAATATTAAAAATACTCCGTACGTAGAATCAACTTAGAAAGATTATTAATTTTTTCTTTAAATATGAACCAGATTATTTTATAACATTTTCTGTTTATATACTATTCATTAAGGAATTCGAAACTTATACCTTTATCTTTTATATAATAATTCATCACATTATATATAAATATAAGTATATGAATGACGATTAAATGATAGTACAAAAAGTTATGAAAATTGGGATTTGAACAAATATAAATATAATCGTATGATTTTTACCAAATGCAAAACTGCAAGGTTGAAAAAGACAAGGTTATTGCAGGAAAGTGATATCATAATGTAGAATTCTATCAGCGTTTAATCAATACTATGGTGGTTTAAACACGTTCCTTATATCAACCACATTTTTTTAAATAGATTTTACCAGTTCATTAAAATCTCAATTCAATATCATTCATGTTAGCTGTTCGTTAATGTAACTATGATCGTCAAATATACTAACGTAACATCACATAGTAAAAATTTCAATTCAAATATTATACTTGTAGGCTCTCCTATTAAAGTATTAGCTGAGAAAACACTGAATTTTGGTTGTTAACTATGGTCTTCAAAAAAATCCAATGGACATGCTCACAATTCTGCTATCTTAGTTATAGTTAAAAATAAAATCAATAATTCAATAATTTGTACTCCTTATTACAGAATTCTCCAAGAATCCACAAACACGCGTATGATACTAGTAGCCTTTTTTTTTTTGCCCCCTTTTTTTACCTTTAAATATGAATTGTGGTCCTATATTCTTACATATCAGTAATAATAAGTTTTATATCTTGAACAGATAAGTATATGATCTTTTATCCAAAAAAAAAAATTATATAACCACAAATGAATCTATATTAAATTCTTTTTCTTCCTTTTTTATTAATCAAGTAAATAACGCTAAATTAAATATACAATTTATGTTCACTACTAATTAATGCGTATTTTGTGGACTAGAGAATCTTTTAAGCATTGTGTATTGCACTATTCTTAGATCTTAGTGGTATGCCTACGGTTATAAATGATATATTCTTAGATGAAAGAGTTTTAATTGCAATCTATTTCTCAATGCTCATCAATACATTTGGCATAATTAACGTGTCACATCATTTATAGTCTCTAAATTAATAGGCAGTAGAGTTTTGTTCCATTTTAAGATAAGTAATAAAACAGCATCAGTATACTATACCATCATTATGGTTTGTTGTCTGTGATAATTTAATATTTTATGAGAATATAATCAAATGCATATAGTAGCTCACATCATGTCGAAAAGCTCAAGATGAAAATCTTTCTCCGAGACAGAGATGTACGAACAGTCCATGTGTATTTTAAAAGACTCAACATGCTCTAGACTAACTTAATACTGTTTCACATTTTAGGAACAATTAGACAAATTTCAAATAAGGATTAATAAGCATCAATATACTTATTTATTCTACGTAGCTATTTATGATTAGCATTAGAGACAGAGACCGTACCACGATAAAGCAAATAGTCATATGAGATTCCTTTATGCGCATTACGCGTCTAGCTACCGACTGCTATCATAATCATTACACACTACCTCATTTTCAATCATATCTTGTTGCTACATCATCTTGTTCTGAGCAGTTAATATAATGCTAAAATACGCTTGACCTAGGCAGTCTTATTTGATTTTTCCTCCATATATCTTCATGGAATGTTATTTAAGCCAGCCCTCCTTGCATTTTCATTAAAATTAATCATACACTACCATATCCTAAAGATTTTAATAAAATGTCTACGGAGATTAATACAAATCTTATTGACTAATTCTACGAGCAATCTCATATTAAATTTAATAGTTACCAGCTTTACACGTTGGCGCAAACTTTTGTTAGAAGTTTGCTTTTCACAGAAAGGCATCCAGCAATTTCGATCCCCTACAAGTGTGCATAACCAGATCACTATCGATGTAACTCCTATAGTAATATAACTTTCGATAATGGTAATCAATACTTTGAAGTTTCGCATTATACAACTCTTTGAATCTACGTGATACACAGCAATCCTTTATTCATGAATTAGGGTAGTATTTATCCGCGAGCTGTGTAAAAAACGTAGACGTTTTTAACGCATCTTCTATCTCTGCCTCTCATCAACACTAATAGGAATTTAGCATTACAGCATCTAGTCGGAGTCCATATATAATTACATCAAATGAGTCAATGCCCCTATTTGTAGCACTGACCAACTTGATCAATCCATTGTCTTAACATTACTGCTGCATAGTACATAAGCAGTTTTCAGATCTACTAGACTAAATCATACAAGTTACGTGTGTAACTGTGTAGGACTTCTAACATGTCTCGTCTCGAACATGAGCCCCTGATTAGTTTAAATTAATTGATGTCATATGATATTTCCTTATCATGCGACTCTCGAAAGCCAATATCTAGGCATTTTCATTCTACTATGTACTCTCCAGATTTCGTTATAACTGCAGATTAAGAATATAAAATAGAGTAGAGGTAATCTCACTATATTCTAATGACTCACAACATTGTCGTGACTCCTAACAATTTTTTTTGGACCATAAATTAAAAAAAAAAATAGAACCGACTAAGCTCATAACATAAAAGTTTTCTCAAAGATCTTAGCATTATAGCATTTCGGCTAAGATTACTTTATCAATGCTTTTGTCTAACAATCAAACTTGAGAACATATTTCCGGTCCACGAAAGTAATGTCCTGCAATACTTAGGTACATCTCAGATACTCCGCATCATAATATCAAACTTACAAATTCTATACAATTATTAGTGTTTAAAGTACTTGTTTCCTTTCATTCTGACTTAGATGTAGTATAGTACATAATCAATAAACAATTAGTGTTGCAAGAATAAACTATCATTAATATTTTAATTTTGATTCAAAAACTACGTACATTGTTATTATCATTTAGCCTTATCTAGATCAACTACTCTCACTACAAATAATATCAATGAAGTTTAGAAAAGATAGTACAATACTGGATTTACGAAAGCAGACACAACATAGCCCCGTGCTCGATATATTGTCGACAAACATAGACCAAATATTATCGCATGCGCATGATCTACGTCGAGCTATGGGACAATCCTCTACATTCTATCAAAACTCTATCATAGATAGAGCCCTTCAATCAACAGATTAGTTCATTTTATTAAGAATATTCTGTAGCAAGGTGCATTATTCCAATAGGAAAAAAGAAAAAGATGTATGAGATCAGAAATATATGTTTAATTAGTTCCATTTCCGGTATTCGTATCATTTAATTCATGTATCATCCTCACTGCATCTCAAATGTATATTGATTAAAATAGAGTGAGGAATATGCAAGCTATTGTCGAATTCCATACCTTGGAGTAAGCCTTAGAGTTGTCTTTTAAGATATGTTTGACAATTGATGGATCGGAAACGATGAGAAATGACTGTAATGACAACAAAAAGATATCCAGACATGTTGTGTGTTACTACATTTCCTTCATATAAACTAGTAGATAAATCTTATAGGAATGGAAAACAAACCTTCGGCCCAAAATTCAACCTGAAGATACCACCATAAGTGAGGTAGAGCTCATACAAAGGCAAGAAAAAAGCCTCACTACGAATAGCCGCTATTTCCCCTTTTGCTTCAGGAATCTTAGAAAACTTTTCAAAATCTTCAAAAGGTTTGAATACAAAATCAAGGATAGGTGTGGGAAGTCCTAATTTTGACAAATTGTTCTTCCATATCATCGGAAAGCTGCAGCCAAAGAAAAAAGACAGTTTGAGCAATTTACAACTCAAAAACCTTATTTAAAATGATATCCCAAAAAGATGTAGAAATATTCTAGAAAAAAAAAGAAAAAGGAATACACCAACAGCAATACAGCATCATTATCACATTAGAGTATTCAAATGGAATTTTAATAAGGCACTCAATTCACCCCCAACTCCCCACTTCCTAATSTCCTAAGTACCTTGGAACCTTCAGGTCTACGAGAATCCTACTTTTCAAGTTGAGCTTGAGGAGGACACACAATCTATAACCTCTAACGCTTCATACGAGATATGGCGGAGGAGGAACAACCAAGGGTGCCGGAGCCTCTCTTTAGGGACTTTGGGGCACCGGATAGATTTGAAAGGCGTGGTGGTATCCTATTGCCAACCACCACCACGAATTTCACTACCCACCCCACCTATACCTCAATGGTCCAAAGAGAGCCGTTTTCCGAACAACCTCTATTAATGAAATTCTTCTATGATGGATTGGAACCGAGGTCGAGAGCAAACCTAGATGCGGGTTGTGGTGGACAACTAGCCAAAATACCCCAAGACTAAATTGAGGCGACCATTGAAGAAGTGGTAAGAAATTACTCTCGGGGCGGAGTTAGGAGAAAGACACCACCCAAGAGAGGGGGAAAGCTAGAAATGGATGAGTGCACAAAGCTCCAAGCACAACTAGACTCCCTCATTAAGGCGGTCAAAAATCTATCCCCACAATCTCAAGAAGGACAAGGCTCAAGTTCTCAACAAGTCAATTCATTTTCTTGCAACATATGTGGGGGTACAAACCACGACACTTCATATTGTGGTGGATTGGATCCCGAGCATGTGGCGACAATGGGGATGAGAAACGATTGGAACAACCAAGGGCCGAGGGGTAATCAAGGAAAAGGGACTGACTATCATGTTTAAAAGTCATCATCATCCCCATCAACGTCATTGCATCGACATCATCGCGGATGCCACTACCCGAGGCGACATCCTCGACCGGGTCATAGGAATAAATTCCATTGGGGTCCCAATTGTAGTCTAAGGAGCCGCACATGAGGCCTTGTGGTGGGCCATGTGGTTCCCATCCGCCATGGTAGCCGTAGGGGGAACCATCTGGTCTCACCAGGCTGGTCATGAGTGGTGCAAGAATGTTTATTATTGTAGAGAACTTGCTCCTTGCCGAGGGGGAAGTTTGGATCGCCCCTAGGATCAGTGCCACCCGTGCCACCCATTCGACGGTAGTCGAACGGTTGGAAAGTGTCACGAGTCGTGTTGAGAGTGTGTGGACCCTCCCAATACGGGTAAGTGTACCCCGTCCTAGGCGTGGGCTCCCCAGATGAGTCCGACACAATAGGGATTCCAGTTGGGAACTGGGCGTAGCTGTGGCGGCTCATTGGGATAGTTCACAGAAGGCAATACATTCCCTTGATCCACGTGCTGCTGATAATAGAAATGTTCATAAAAGTTTGAAGCAAGTGGAGTAGGTGGGGCCATGTATTGCCTTTCGACGATCCCACTAATAGCAAGTTGCATTTTTGAAATTCCTTAACCAAATCAAATTGAGAAGAGTCCTCACCTTCCCCCGATTGGGGGTGTTGAACGTGTGCCTCCCCATGGTCTCCTCTTCCAAAAGGCTCATGTTGGAATTGTTGTTGTTGTTGTGGTTGAAATTGTTGAAGTGGTTGAGCTTGAGCTTGATGCCTTTGTGCCCTATCCCACATTGCCCTAAGCCGACTCTCTCTTTCGGCTCTCTCGGAGGATGTGATGTCTGCATCCCCCATGTCCTCATGAGGAACCCTCCAAGCGTTTCTGACGTCTACTGGTGGGTTGGTCATGAAGGGGTGGGGCAAGTAACACCACGGAAGTTGTCGCACAAGGAGAACAAAGTGGCGC
>SNQN01002133.1:0-16179 GCA_008642245.1 Bassia scoparia | reverse complement strand
AGACTAAAAAAAGCGGCCGCCAAACTCACCGGCTCAAGCCGAAAAACCTAAAAAACAAACCACCCTTCCAACCCCGGGGGTGCTTCATCCTCTAGCTCCACCCCAAATGGCCCCTATAAAGTCTCCAGACTAACCAACGACCAATGGGAGAAGTTTGCCCAACTGGAGAGACGAAAAATCATGCCAACCCTGTTTTACTTTGGGAACACATGTCAAAGGTTGGGGATTGACGAGTTGGTTTGGGAGTTAGCCACGAATATTGGGTTTGAGGGCTTTCTGGACTCGAAGTTGGGTGCGGACTCCCAAAACCATTCTATCCGAGCACCCTTTACCTACGCAAACCTTACAAGAGAATTCCTAGCCTCTTTCGCCCTTCGCCCTGGACCACCCATAGCCATACCTTTCCGCCTCTTCAACCGAGCCCACAGAATGACCATTGATGAGCTGAGTAGGCCGTGCTCAAGTCAACATTTTGTCCTTAAGCCCACCGGAGGATGTACAAGGGTATGACCAAGAGGAATGGTGAGAGATGATTTTTGAGAGCTCGGGAAAGTTTTCGTCAAATTCTTCTAAGGCTTCGGCTATAATACACTTGGGCTTGAGATACTTCCACCGTATGCTTTCCTTTTGTCTCTTCAATAAGGATGAATTGGGAAAGCTAACGAAGGAAGAAGTATATTTGCTTTGGCGAGGCGCTGAGCAAGGTACCGACCAAACCGACCTCGACCAACGGGTGAACTTGGGCTACTTATTTGCCCATAGATGCGACGAAATCCGGAACAACCCCAGCAAATCCGGAAAAATTCACATGGGGGGATGGTCACTTGGTTGACTTACAAGTTGGGACATGGGCCTCAACTCAAGCTGGAGGCGCCGCTTTTCGTTAAGTCGTACTTAAACTTCAAAGCCCTTGGACGGATGGAAATGATAAAGAAGGCCTTGACAAACGTCCCGGAGCGCCACTTTGTYCTCCTTGTGCGACAACTTCCGTGGTGTTACTTGCCCCACCCCTTCATGACCAACCCACCAGTAGACGTCAGAAACGCTTGGAGGGTTCCTCATGAGGACATGGGGGATGCAGACATCACATCCTCCGAGAGAGCCGAAAGAGAGAGTCGGCTTAGGGCAATGTGGGATAGGGCACAAAGGCATCAAGCTCAAGCTCAACCACTTCAACAATTTCAACCACAACAACAACAACAATTCCAACATGAGCCTTTTGGAAGAGGAGACCATGGGGAGGCACACGTTCAACACCCCCAATCGGGGGAAGGTGAGGACTCTTCTCAATTTGATTTGGTTAAGGAATTTCAAAAATGCAACTTGCTATTAGTGGGATCGTCGAAAGGCAATACATGGCCCCACCTACTCCACTTGCTTCAAACTTTTATGAACATTTCTATTATCAGCAGCACGTGGATCAAGGGAATGTATTGCCTTCTGTGAACTATCCCAATGAGCCGCCACAGCTACGCCCAGTTCCAACTGGAATCCTATTGTGTCGGACTCATCTGGGGAGCCCACGCATAGGACGGGGTACGTTTACCCGTATTGGGAGGGTCCACACACTCTCAACACGGCCTGTGACACTTTCCAAATGGGTGGCACCGATCTTAGAGGCGATCCAAACTTCCCCCTCGGCAAGGAGCAAGTTCTCTACAATAATAAACATCCTTGCACCACTCATCACCAGCGTGGTGAGACCAGATAGGGTTCCCCTACGGCTAGAGATGGCAATGGGTAGGGTCTGGGTCGGGTCCGCCTAGACCCATACCCAGACCCGTTCACTTTTTTGAGATCCAGACTCGACCCATATTCGTTGCGTCTGAAATTTTTGGACCTAGACCCAAACACACAGGGTCTGATGGGTCTATGGGTCCTTACAGGTCCTAAATGGGTCTTTCTTAATTTTTTTAAAATCTAACATTTTAATTCAATTAATTGTTTTACCCTATTTTATATGTTCGTACTAGTGACGACAAATACTTAAATATTAAAATAGCTCATAAAACCTTAACATATCAAACTCAAAGTCACAACGTACACGTTGTTTACACAATATCATCATCAAAATACATAAATTATCGTTAGTTCAACTCATTAGCTAGCTTCAAACACATACAAAATCATGTTAATTCATTCCACAAAGTTTATAATATATATATATATATATATATATATAGGTCTGGGTCTGATGTTTTGACCCAGACCCGACCCATTCCTCTTTGGACCCAAACCCGACCCAGATCCAATGGATCTAAAACTCCTAAACCCAGATCCTTATAAATGGGTCTGGGTTGGGTCCAGGACCCATTGCCATCTCTACCTACGGCTACCATGGCGGATGGGAACCACATGGCCCACCACAAGACCTCATGTACGGCTCCTTAGACTACAATTGGGACCCCGATGGAATTTATTCCTATGTCCCGGTCGAGGATGTCGCCTCGGGTAGTGGCGTCCGCGATGATGTCGATGGCGACGATGATGACTTTTTAACGTGACAGTCGGTCCCTTTTCCTTGCCTTTCCCCCCTCCCTTGTAACACCGAGACGGTGTTTGGTTTTGTTGGGGGGCTGGGGGGTTGTGTCCTTATTGTTTATTCTAGTTGAGGGAAAGATCAGGAAACATCGCGAGCGGCCACCTAAGTTATGGTGTCTTGGGTTGTTTGATTGATGTTGTTGGTGTTGAGGTCCAGTTGATGAGTTTGCATGATAGTTTGTATAGATAATTTGGTTCAAGTCTTGTTAGTTTTTGGTAACTTTTGAGTAGTTTTTGGCACACTTGGGGATGTTCGCCGAGTTGGATGACTTAGGGACGCGGTTCATCGATGTAGCTAACTCATAGCTATGTCGAGTCTAATAGAACCACCGTCCCACATTGCTAATTGTCTTTGGAGTTTTTTTGTGATTTCCACAGGTACTCTGCAAGGTGAGCATGGTTGCGGTTGGTTGGAAACCACCTCCTTGTTTGGTGGTGTGGGTGAGATCACTCCTTCTCCCTTCTCATAGCCTTTAGCTTTACCTTTCTTTAATTCTCTCTATTCTTGTGGTGGCTAGTTGTCCCCGTGCTTTAAGCACGGGATGATTATTTGTGTGATTTTGTGTTCATTCAAGCAATTGCATATGGTTTTTGTCTTGATTTAGACCTTGGAGATTGGATTTGATTTTGCGCTTTTGACTTGATTGACTTTAGGGGGGATTTTGCTAGTCACCGTAGCATTCGGGCTACCCTCTCACTCCCCCTAGGGACAAGTGGAGTCTAACCCGATTTAAGATAAGGCATGTGCATTGTGGTACTTGTTTTGAACCTTGTGAGGCGAGGGATGTTTTCTAAAGCCCCTAAGCACAAAAATTGCAAACACACTGTGAGGGTTTAACATGTGTCGTATTCGTTCTCGCCTTTAACTCATGCTTTTCCGAGGCTTTGACCGAGCCGATTTAGGGAATGATGGAGGCACTCGTTTCGGGATTTGGGGATATATAAATATTTTTATTTTTACTCCCACCTTTTGTTTTTGGTTTTCTCTTCTTGCAAATAAATTGGGATTTTGGGTTTTCGTTCTCCTTTGCAACCCCTTGAGCTACCACTTCCTTGTTAGCCCACATTATGAACTATAGCCAAATTTGTTTGTTTCACCTTTAGTGTCAAGTGAACTAGAGCTTCGTTCGTTTTGTTGATGTTTCCCAATGAAAATAAGTGGTCAGGCATTTGTGGTTAGGGGATCAATCTCAAAACCCCTTGTTTTTATATATCTATTTAGTCAAGCTAGTAGCTTTAAAAAAAATGAAAAAAAAAGAAGAAAAAAAATGAAAAAAAAGTCTAAGTTCCCAAGTGAAGTTTGTAAATGTTGTGGTTGTAAGTAAGTAGTGTTCGAGTTGGGGGGAGGAAAACTCCCCTAAGTTTGGTTGTGAATAGCTCTTGAATTGATGAGCACCAAGGCCGAATTTCATACCCTACCCACCTTAAGCCTAACGTTACAACCCAAAAGTCCTCCTAACTCTAAATGGTTGAGTCGTTAAGTGGAGGAAAACATGAGTTTGTTATCTTTGGCACATGTTAGAGCGATTCGATCTCATTCCTTATGCACTTTTTTGAAAGGTCACCCATGTGAGCTTTGTGACACCACTTTGCCAAATGTCTTTGAAGTCGGGGAGTCATGTCTAGAATAGAGAGGTGGGAGGTGCTAGTCACATTTGATGGGGCCCTCAAACGCCCCTTTGTGACCACTAACCTAGTTAGATAGCATGTCCCTCTAGAGGATTGAAGGTTGAAAGCATGTTAACTCTTTGAAGGTCCACCTTGGTCTTTAGTCAAGATATGCATTTGTTTTGAAAACTATGGCTTGAATGAATGATTGAGAGTTGTGGGGTTAACTCTTAGGAAACCCTCACGAGAGCAAACTCGTCCTCTCTGGCGACATTGAGGTTTAAATGGCTTGTCACTAGTTGCTAAAAGTAACCGTGATTCCTACAAAAGTGAGTTAGTGTATATATGCTTTGATTTCTTGTTTTAGCTTAGTTAAATAAAGACTTTCCATTTTCTCTTTTAGTTGGTTACCTTGCCTCGGGACGAGCAAAGTTCTAGTTGGGGGGAGTTTGATAAGTGACTTTTGTGGCCACTTATTAGGCTCATTTCCCTCCAATTTAGACCTTACTTTGAGCCTTCAAGTGCAATTTTAGTCCCATTTTAGCTTGTTTGCATCTCACTTGTGTTTTTGGAAATGGATTGTGTAAAGGGGTGCAAATTTTTAGTGTGTTTTTAGTGTTTTGGCACCTACTTTGGCATCTTTATGAGTGTTTTATAGGTACCGAGGCCATATCATTGAGCTTTGGAGGCATTCGTGAGTGATAGAGCCGAGGAGCAAGGCATTGGAGCGAGTGGAAGCTTGGGTTTGGGAGAATAAGAAGAGAAAGATCGAGTTTTAAGGCCTCAGAAGCGACCGTTCAGCCTTTGAGCGATCGCTCACTTGGGGAGAGCGACCAAAGCCACGCAGGGTGGAGTCCAGTTTGTTTTGAGCGGTCGTTCAGCTTATTTGAGCGACCGCTCAAGTTCGTAGAGCAACTAGGGGAGCGACCTACCTCATTGAAGGAAATCCCAGCTTGTTTTGAGCGATCACTCAACAATTCTGAGCGGCCGCTCAGACCATGTTAAGCGACCGCTCAAACCTTGAGCGACCACTGCGATCTCAAGATTTCTTCGACATTTTGGAGGTCGCTCAGAAGTTTGAGCGACCTATGAGTGACCACTCATAACCCTTGAGTGATCGCTCAGGTCTAAGCGACCAGAATTCCGGGTTTTTTCTTTTGGGCTTTGCTTGTGATTTTGGCCCATTTTGCCCCATGTATATATACTCTTAGGTCATTTATGACAGAAGTCTAACTTTCACTATTCCTACATTGAATTTTAGAAAGAGAAAACACTAGTTTTAGGTATAAAAGTGCTTGTTCTAGTCATTTTGTAATCAATACTCCTTTCAATCAATCAATTCAAGCTTTTTGGTATCATTTCTTTAACTCTTCTCATTTATTGTCTTATTTCCTCTTGTTTCATGCTTGGTTTTGCTAGTGTTTAGTCTTATTAGCCCTTACTACTTGCTTATTGTCATCTTTTGAGTAGGTAATCATGTTTARCTACTGTTTAATGCTTAYTATATGTTTTGTTGCTCTTAATCACATGATGTGTRAGTAGTCTTCTTTYTAAGACTAGTGTGATGGATTTGCATGATTGACTTGGGGGTTTTGTCTTGTTAATGCTTGAAATAAGGGAAGGGGTGRTTTTTRAGTGTTGTGAGCATATTGTTGGCCCTTGATCAAGGTTAGYCCTATGTTGGATTTCATTTCAAGCTTTGTCTACGAGCCATGATTGTTGTCCTTTCACTATTCAAAAGACTATGACCGTAGTAATGCCTCGAGAGAGGATTAGGATGATTCGGAGGTTGTTTTGTTCTTGCTATTATGGTGGGTTGTTTGAGGGGGATTGGTGAGGACTTAAGGGATACCTATCTCCTTTCCTTCGACCTCAATCTCTTCATTTGGGGCCTTAGCGGGACGGGGAGAGAAAATAAGAGAGAACGATCCCCATTTCCCGACTTTCATGTTTGACAAGACATTCCCCAATCATTTGCATCTCCGGATCACTTGTCTTAGATTGTTTAATTCTTGATTGATTAATTGTGATAGTCGTAGTTGTGTTAATCGATTGATTTCCCACAAAAATATAGACCCTTAGCTAGATTATTGGATTAATACATTGCTCCTTGAGATCGATACCCCCTCTATATTACATCGGGGTTTTTGAACGAGAGTATTTCAAAAGCTCTTAATCAGGGACGAAAACTATTTCCCCAAAGGTAGGAAATTAAATTGCTCTTTAGAAAAGGAAAATCATTTTCCTTTGAAAAACAAGGAATGCAACATTTTTTACTCTACTCCATACGAGTTACTCCCCTAGCTTTCTCTTCTCATCCTTCCTCTTCTTTTGACTCTCAGTTCTCTTTTCTACCTAATTATTTCCATGATCAAACAAACAATGGAAAATGTTTTCTAAAATCATATTTTTCATTGAAAATTGTTTTTCWTGAAAACTTATTTTAATGAAAAAGGTTTTCTTTCACTAAAAACAGCCTTAATGCTTTGAGAAGCTGCAAAATTCACATTATTATAAAATTTGAAAACAGAGTGAAATCATTCCTCTTGTGTACACCTATATAGTGAAAGCATAGTTGATGATGCCATCAACCCASTGAACATCATAGCTTTCCTTYTCTTCCTCTGTGATTCTCACTTTGCATCAAATGAACCCTTCATTGTACTGATYATWTGCTTGCTTTACTATCACTGATGTACTCCACCCTATATSAAGGGGATCCCTTTTACAATAAAGTTTAACAACCATAGTGTATCAAAAGCACCATATCCCCAATCAATTAGCTAATCACTACTATTATAGACAACCATTAAAGAATCTACTACCCATTCATATAATCATATTAGCCTACATTTCATAAATGATCAAACAAAAACCCAATTACAAGAATTTAAAGAAATGAAAGTACTAAAATTTACTAGAAGATGAAGCATTACCTAGATTGCTTAACTGTGAATGCCCCAGAAGCAATTCGAGCAGACAATTCTGCCCTTTTTTTCTCCTCAAGAAGCTCCTTAACGCTTTTAGCACCATCTTCAATCGGGTCAGGACGTGACCCATTTGAGGAAGAGCAAGTAATCAAGCTCCATTTACATCCACCTGAAAGAATTTGAGATTTAAAATAAACCCCACAAAAAAAAAGTTTCTTCCTTCAACTCAAAAGCACAATAAAGTTTCTTCCTTTAACACAAAACAATGAAAATTAAGGCACATTAAACTCAAAGAAAGTGAAAACCATTGTAGAAGAAAAGAAAATTACCATATTGTTGTTTAGAAGGGTAAGAGGGAAATGGAATTGAAGATTTTAGTGGGTTGAGGTGAAGATTAAGGGGATGAGATGAGAAAGAAAGAGAGTGAACAGCTGATACGTGGGCAGCCATGGAACTCTGATACTGATAACCAAACACGAGTAAACAACCAAATGTGTTTTATAAAAAAAAAAAAAAAAAAAAAAAAAAAAAAAAAAAAAAAAAGAAGACAACAACGTCAACAAGTACAACAGCAGCAGTAAGTTGGTAAAGTTACTTTCTTACTTTTCCAATTCCAAAACACCAAACCCCAAAAAAAGTTCTCTCTCCTCTCTCCTCTCTCCTCATTCAATTTGTTGTTTAAATTTGATTAAAGTTGTAAACTTGTATTTCAATCTTAAGCATAATTTTACTGGATTTTTTATTATATTGTAAATTTGATTAATTTTTACACTTGTGAGTTTGTGACTTGTTATAAATTTTAAGAATTTTTGATTCAATTATTGACTATTGTTATGATTCTTATGAAATAATTTAATTATTTTGATAGTACATCAATATATCATAGTAATAAAATAAGAGAAGACTCGAAAATTGTTTATAGAAAATTGTCCGAAAGACACCCGAAATCCTAAACCTAGAATCCGAAAATTTCGATTGCATAACCGTTCTTGGAATCCTGAATCCGTCCCTGYCTAATGGTAAAAATTACACTTTTTTACTTTTCAAGTTAGGATTTAATAGGCGTTAGGGATGCCTTTTTATTGGGTAGTGGTTGAATACCGTACTCCTCTCCTATATGATCGGCAACAATTCATGTAAGAGGGAATTGAGTGCAAAAACAAATAGGGACGTGCAGAAATAACCACCTCACATTAAGGGTAGTGATTTCCCTTACCCTTCCCCAAGTATCTAACCTCCATACTCTGGCTTCGTTAATTAGAAACGAAAAAAGTGTATACAAGAATGGGAACGGATGGATTAATTAATTCTAATTTAGGGTCTGTTTACATTAAGTGAAAGCAACTGAACTGAACTGAATGGAGTTGAATCGAATTGAATTGAATATTTTATGAGAGAGAGATCTTGGGTTAAGAACTGAACTGAACTGAATTGGACTAAACTGAACTGAATTGAATGAAACTGAACTAAATTGAACTGAACTGAAAATAAACTAATGTAAACAGGCCCTAATTGAACCAATCCCCAATAAGGAAGTCATTTCTAAAGTAGCATCTATATTGAAAAATTTATTTAGAGAAATTCCCGCCTGAGGCATTTTGGGAATTATTTGTAGAGTAGGGATAATTAAAGGCTATTCCAATGAAGTAATTGACAAATCATAAGTAAATGTCATCCAAAACAACATACTCATCCGTTTTAATTTAGTCGCTACATTTAGGGTTTACCGGACTCCCACGCAAATGTGGGATGAGAAGGGTAGAGAAAAAACAAGGGGACCCATGTGAAAGGAAAGAGTAGATATAATGTTTTACCCCTCAAAAAAATAAATAGTAAGTGAAACTACCATAAAAGATAAACGTAGAGGTAAATGAAAGGAAAGTCACGCTGAACATGTAGTCTGTTTTTAAGTATATAATAATTCATCTCACAGCCCTTCCTCACTGCTCACTTCTTAGACTAGACTTGCTGTCATTGCATCAACATGCAACAAGAATCACGCTGAACATGTAGTTATTTAAGCATGTTGCATATGTAATCTGATGCTTGAATAGTTGAATTATGTTACGGAGTACAATTGATGTAGATTTTAAGAGTAGCGTAGTTACCTGTAGTTTCTTAACACCAGTATTGTCTAACTGCAGTTTCCATGCAATTCTCAAGTATATCCTATTTTAGCAACAGAAGGTTTACAGTGATCCTCAGCTAATAATGCATATGCGCGCATTAAGTTACTGCATGGCTGCATCAACCGGAAGAACAAAACCAGCCAATGATCATAACCTTAAGCGCGCCATCATCATCTATGTAAACCTTTTTTATTTTACGTATAAACTCCATGGAATGTCCTAGATCAAGATAATTTTTTAAGCAGCAGCTAATCCACGAATCATCCTCCAGTTGATTATATTTCAATGTAATATGCAGAATCGTTTCACTTGTACAATGCTAATCCATGATCAATAAAACACGATGATCTAATTAAAATAATGAAATCAAAGCATGCACGAATAAAATTTAGTTTGTATAAAATAGATAAGTTTATATTGTATCATTTGTATGGATCGAGCCGCCAATTTTGAAGACGGGCACATCAAAATCAAAAGAGAAAATGTTATGTCTTAGCTTAAGATTGCAAGTTCTAAGCAAACTGATACAAGAAATATATTTTCATTCTTTTATTGGCAAAGGTTCTTCTAGGAATGACAAAAGGATCCACTCTCAGGTATCCTCATGGTATGCTGGTGCTTGTTGCCATAATCTGTTTCTGTCAATCTTTAGCTAGTCAGTATGTTATTATATGTCTATAATGACGAATTTTATGGTAGTACGAGGAAAATAAAGGAAGACAAGAGAAATAAAGTATAAGATAATTAAGTACTTTTTTGGGAATGTTCATAACCTCCGCATATAAGGATCACGGGCAAGGCCTATCAGCTCATATTCAGCTTATACACAGTACTTGTTGAAGACCTGAAGGCAAACATAAGTGTTAAATCAGATTCTTGGATCGTTGTATACTGTTTTGCATGAAATTGTCCAGTCGAGTTTCCAATCTACCTACTAAATTTTTAAAAATGGACAAGATTTTCCTTCTAGGAGTAATTGAACAATTGCACTCTTGAATTGATTACTTGTATATGTGGATCTGTTATAGTTCATTAATCATTTTATTAAAAAAAAAGCTTATATATCCTTTTATACGAAGTATAAGCATTTTTATATCATATATAATTAAGGTGTGAAAGATAATGGAAATTGTTGATATGGAGTACTATATATAAGCTCTTGGAAGGATAGCATTCTTAGGATACCGCCTTTCCATTCTGACAACCTGATTCTTCCATGGTAATTTCTGAAAGTAATGATTCAACAAGTAAGTGTGTTTCAATTCTGCACATTTTTTATGAAGGAAACAAAACATTGGAACTAACTATCTCACCTTTAGAGCAGAAGATGATCTTTCAGCTCAAGTTTAGCTTCCTGAATTTGATGTTTATCTATTTTAGTAAGATCTTTGAAGCAAGAAGTTACCAGAATATATTGAGTCGTTATTAGCCTATTAGAAGTATATAGAAGAACCTGCTGATCATAGCTAGATATAGTCCTTGTGAAGTTCAAAGAAAAACTAGGAGGCCATATTTGTTCGACCTTCCATTGGCTGACATTCGAAATGAATATTTAAAAGTGCAGAAATTTATCAG
Source organism: Bassia scoparia (assembly GCA_008642245.1). Taxonomy (NCBI): domain Eukaryota; kingdom Viridiplantae; phylum Streptophyta; class Magnoliopsida; order Caryophyllales; family Amaranthaceae; genus Bassia; species Bassia scoparia. The sequence continues at coordinate 5,396 of SNQN01002133.1, read as the reverse complement.
TATCCTTAGAATATCCTGCTAATGTTATGCAGCATATGAAGCCAAATAATAAATATAGATTTTTAATATGTACTACCTGAATTTAATTGCAAATTTGCTGGGCTTGAGAATAGCTCTGACGATCCTGAATCTGTATACAAGTTATTGCAGTCCAGAAACTGATTGCAAGTCAAAAAAGCTTGACCTTGTTCTGCCAAAATCCCACAAAAGTATACAGGCTAAGTTAATTCTTGTTCCAGTAATGATAAGTACAATTAATAATAATTGATAAATTGAGTACCCGAATGGAGTTGGATCGTTGTAGATTTCTCCATCAGACAAACGTTGAGTACTAAAAGGTGGCACATTTCTGGTGCTTCCTTGTGGTTGCTGTTACCCTGATTAAGAAAAATTATGAAATCAGGATAAAGAATTAGATCATATGATTAAGTCGACAATCGGAAAAGCACTTCTAAACACAATTGAGTGGGAGATTTTAGTACTGATGTATTAGGGCCTGCACAGAACGTATTGATGAGGAGCACTTGGAAACTCTCAGGTAAAATGGGAGTGAAAATTAGGGGAAATAACTTGAATTTGGGGAATTGAAAACCATTCTCAGTTCCATTATGCGTTTGTGATCATTGCTGTGTGGATCTTGAAATTGAAAACCATTTGTAGTTCCATATGTCTCTGATCATTGCTTTGTGGGGGTGATCAATCCTGTCGCATTCCAATTCCTGCAACATTAAGGATGATACAGAACAACTTTAGATAAAGCTTGTATTACAGGGGAAAATGAATAGTATTTCAATGTAAAAGAATTATTAATAGGAATGGAACATCTCAGAAGACACTCACTGATATGTTGGACTGTGAACCATATTCTGCTCTGTTGATTGAGAGAAGACTATTTCCTGTTAAAATTATGTAGTTCATGTGTTAAGAATTCTACCAATTTTGTTAAATATAAGAATTATATTTCGTCAACAAGAGATGGTCTACCTATAGGGAAACCATGGTTTCAGAAACATCTGCAGCAGTTACAAGGCTGGTATATGACTGCACAGCTTGCTGAAGTTGAAAAGCAGTACTGTCTTCTAGCAGTATATTTTGCGTTAAACTATGCTGATCCATCCACCTATCATGGATGCTGCCATACATGCATGTAACAAATATTATTTAGATATAAATCAAATCAGATTAATAAGAAGATAGAAAGTGTCATCAATTAAACAAGAAAGCTCGAGAAAAACAGTTACTAGTACCTTTCAGCTTTTGGTAATTGGTGTTGGTCGTTCTTGTCAAATWCTTGATATGAATGCTTCTGAGGCTTGGCCTCCTGAACTTCTTTCAAAGGTTCTGGTGAAAAAATTCCTGCTCCAATCTAGTAAGTTTGTGCGAGCATGCATAACAAATAATCAGAAAACACCCCAGATAAAATCAWTTATATAATGCTGACTAAAATATGATTCTGGTTATTCCTGATTAGCACATATAGTTTTAACATATATACCAGGAATTCAGAAGGTTGAGGTGCATCTTTGATGTATTTCTTAGAATCAGATGGTTGAGGTGCATAATTGTTGTTATCTTCGTTATGCCTTTCAAAATCAGAWTTATGCAATCCCTCCTCATGATGCCTTTCAGAATCAGATATTTGCAATCCCTTCARATTATGCCTTTCAGAATCAGATGTTTGCAATCCCTCCTTGTTATGTGTTTCAGAATCAGATGCTTGCAATCTCTCCTCRTTATGCCTTTCAGAATCAGATGTTTGCAATCTCTCCTCGTTATGCCTTTCAGAATCGGATGTTTGCAATCCCTCCTCACTATGCCTTTCAGAATCAGATGTTTGTAATCCCTCCTCATTCTGCTTTTCAGAATCAAATGTTTGAGATGCATCTTCATTATGCTTTTCTGAATCAGACTGGTTAGTGGAATGAACCTTCTTATGGTTTTCGGAATCAGAATGTGTGAATGCATACTTCACTATGTTTTCAGAATCTGCTATTAGGGATATATTTCGTGATCAGAATTACAGCTGCACTCTTTCTGATTAACCAAAACATAGGAAAATCAACAAGGACAACAACATTGTACATAATATAGTATTGAAAGAAATATGTCAATCTCATTGTTAAGTGTTGTTATTAGAGAAACATATCAAAGCTGGTAAACTTTTGTCACCAAGAATAACATAGGAGTTGCAGACGTTTCACACGTGTACATTAATACATGCTACATCGAACACAACAATTACATGCAATACTAAAGATCACGCACAAAAAAAACTAGTAGGATGATCTTCTTCACTGCACAAGGAATAACCTAGCAAGCATCTTTAGCATACAGTATAAAATTTTCAGTAAGCAGCGGCCACAGCGCTTCTCAGCTCATACATATCTATCGTACTAATCTAAGACTAGATAGACAGTATGGCCAAAGGGTAAAAAAAAAAAGAAAAAAAACATATGTAAGGTAATATAAAAAAGCTCCGAAGGTTAGTAATTATTCACATTACCTTCTTTCTTGGACAATAACAAGTTCTGCTCAAAATTGTGTTCAGCTAATTTGCTCTTCCATTGTCATTATAGATTCTGCTAAGTTTTGGAATCTCCTGTAAACAAAATGCATACTCTTGTACATAGCTAACTTTATGTTAGACAAGCTCGAATGCAAAAGATTTATCAGTTGAAAGTGTAACCTAGTTTAACCAAGAAAGACTGAAAATTCGTTCGCTTGGGACAAGCTTTCTGGATGGCCTACACAATCAAGCATGTATCACAAATATCATTATTATAATACTGCTGTCTGCAGGCAACATAAATCTAGTAAAGATAACATTTCAAAGGAAAATGGATTATATAGATAAACCTTGGACTTACACAAAATGTTACTAAATGTTTTAGAAGCCGCAACACAAACGAATGAGCATGTTGAAATGCAACAAACATTACAGTATTAGCTTGAGATGTTGGGAAGAATTTTGTCAAATGATACATACTATAGGAAGATTTTATGAGCACATGTTAAATTAATCATATATTCATAGATATTCTGATGCAAAAAATGATTGATACAACATAATCTGATTATGAAGTTGATATGACATACTGATACTATCAAATCTAGCATTGTATATAAATGAGTTGTTGAGTGCACAGTTATTAATAATGTTGGCAAGTTTGACACAAACATGGAATTTCCTACTCTTTTACAATCGATTGACTACTGAAAGGCATCCAGTACTAAATGATGTCAGTCGGCATTGCCTGTTGCTCTTAGAATCCTCCTATATTCAATTCCTTTGATTATTCCTATATATTTTGTTCTAGTGAAACCAATTAAAGTGAATTCTATAGATTTCTCTAGTGTAGATCATGAAGACTCAATCTTTTGCATTAGTGGCATCTAACAGAAACAGTTCTTCTCTCGGAGTTTGCTAAATTGCAAGTTCAGAACAAGAGCAAACTGCTATGCAGAGGATTATTACGGATTTAGATCCCTGTAGAGTTTTTAAAAAACTCTACCAAGTAGAGTTTGATCCTAACCACATATTTTAAAATCAAGGGCTTAGGTTGTTGAAAAGACTTTAAAAAGGTAAGGATTTTTTGGAGAAAGTTAAAGGCATTTTCGATAAAGATTATGTAAGCATTGATTTCTTAAACAATAATAATGGCTATGATGCTTGAACTCTACTTGATAGAGTTTTTATTAATTCTACGGATTAAATCCCAATATCACATATGATATCTCTTATGCCAAATACTATCAGAATCTCAATTTATTCATTTTCGATGCATAAAGATACCACACCATTAAATCATATTGTGCAGAATAATTTGATTTGTGATTGTAACTTTGGCTGTCGACAAAACAAAGGTGAAAATCTAGAAGTTTTTTTAGTTTGCATCGTCCTACCAATGTGCTCCTGAAGTGGTTCTTAAGTTTGTTGTTTATATAATAAAAGCTGCAATAATCAACAAACAATATATATTCCATATTTCACAAATCTTTTACACTGAAAGGGAAATTTAATTTTTTTAAATAATAAATAAAAATAAGCTATAATATAGATATTTTTATTAAAAAATATATATTTCAAAGCGGATTTAATTTACACAGAAAGCATTAGTTATTACTCCAGATCAGGTATATGGCTGAAAGCATCAAAAGAAATGTAATTTGGTTAAATAGTGCAAACATAAACATGAAATTAAATAACTAGTATACTAACTATTCTGTATATTAAAAGCTAGTATAATCTAAACATCCTGCCATGATTTTGTTCTGTAATTTAAACAAAACTAATATCATATGTCTTCTGTTCTTAAATGACATATTCACAACGAAAAGAGAGTATAAAAAAGTTGGCAAGGAATTCTTACAATGGTGATTCTCTTCTTGGTACTGCTAGAAAAAGACTTAGAACATCTTCAACTCTGAATCAAAAGATTTATTTTTCAGCATAAAAATGAGCAGATTTACACATAAGTAGAAAACTAATAAGTGTGATTTTTCAACAAAAATTAACCAATTTTCCTCCATACAAAACTGTTTTATATAAAACCATGTACAGTATATCGGAGAAATAAAGAAAAATTGTAATGCATTTTTTAGGAAACAATAATACATTGATTGTGCTATTTTTTTTACTTCCATGTATGTATATTACAAAATATATACAGTACCTTTTATCACCACAAAAATAGCTAAGTCTACCAGAAGGTGAGAAGGCTATGAATACAACATCAACACCACACACCATATGCAATTCTAATGCTTTCTTAATCAGCCCGTTTCGTCGTTTCGCAAAAGATAATTGCCTGCTAAGTTCATCCTCTATAAGCCTCACCTCAACAAAATTTCTAACCATACTTATAATTATTGCCTGATATCTCAAATCAAGGAGAGTATTAATTTCAGGAAAATGTGAGAAATGTTAGAAAAGTAGTTGACTCTAATATAGTCACAGAAACAAATGTATAATAAATAAAAGACTAGAGGAGTGAAAAATGCAATATTTTAAACTTAATATTTGAATCAAGTTTCTAGGCAAATATCTCATTCAGATTTCATGGTAATAAATTGAAAACAAATAAGAAAAGAAATTATATATAATTTTCTTAGTTTAAAGAATTTGGTGGTTGGCTGAATCTAGCAGATTTGATGTAACATTTCTGAAAAAATATCAGGTAAGACATTTTTGGTTAGAAGCATAATGGATTCCATTTGACCTGATATGAATACAAACTGCCAATTCACATCAATTATACAAAACAGCTTTCCCTCTTCTTGCAAAAAACTGCAACTACTGGTAATCCATGTTCTCCAAGTGTACAAAGTAGTACACTGTCTCAACAATACAATTGGTTAAGCATTACAAGTTACCGAGAAGGGAAATGTTTTTTTTT
>SNQN01002132.1:38511-72514 GCA_008642245.1 Bassia scoparia | reverse complement strand
CCKKRWCTTTAACCCCCCCGAAAATTCATTTTGGGCCCAAATAATTTCTTGTGTAAAAACTCTAACTCTCAAAAACATAAAAAAAGAAATTTTTTCTCTATGTTACAATCTTTCTGGGACGGAGGGAGTACTACCTAGTTCAATGCAAAGCTAAATTCCAAAAGAGTTCATCAGCAATTAAGTCCATGACCTACATGTACAAAACCAGTCAACCACCTTTCCAAAAATGGTACTCCCTCCGTAACAAAATAAACGCAACAAATTGTACTTTTTACACTATTCACAATTTTCGCCTTSACCGAGATTTGTGACTTATACATAAGAAAAAATATAGTCATTTGAGGGCTCGTTGAATTTGTCTCAACTTATAGTTTTTTATGATCTAGTGTTTATAATTTTCACAAAAACATAATTAGTGATATTAATCTTTAAAGATTTATCTCGTCATACGTGTAAAGTACAATTGCTGTCTCTTATACACATCTAGATGTGTATAAGAGACAGGTAGTGAGACTGGAGTCATGGGTAAACAGAGGATTATTGATTCAAAGGACACTAATCACATGACTACCTTTTATTTTTAAAATCTCACTCATTTCACGCAATTCCTAAATTACCAAGATCAACCTGCTATTGGATGTACTTCCCCCCATGACACATGTTGCAATACCCTAGCCTCACATGTGGTAATGGAAATGAATTTTTAAGTGCAATTTTACAAGGAAAACACCTTTTAAATTCCCACAGTAAGGCAATCTTAACCCTCAAACAAGCATTTCTTTCTCCATGGTGAAACAATATCACCCCTAGAGGCTTAAACTTTATCTCTATAGAGAAGTGATATTCTTTTTAATGTTATATTCTATCTCCTAGAGGTAACAATTTTCATTACCACTCAACGTGAGGTGGTGTTAAATAGAAATGAAAACCATACAAGAAAATTTGAGTGGGAATTCAAAAGGTGTTTCCCTTGTAAAATTGCCACTCAATGTATACCGCTCAATGTGAGGTATACAATTTAAGATAAGCTAACATTACTATAGGAATGAACCTTGGTTTTCTTCAAAAATTTACATACAGATAGATATATATATATATATATATATATATATTCCCATTACCGTCACTTATTAAGAACAACCAACTGAGTTGTGAGCTCTATGCTAACTCAAATTATAAAGCAGGAACAATTGCACAACCAACTTGAGGTGTTGCAAGGAAAAACTTGAGACTTGAGGAGTTGCATGGAAAAACTTTATTGGATTCTCTTCAACTTATTCTTCCTTTAACTTATTGGTAGTTATGAATAAGTAGTTATTAGCAGTAAACTTATTGATAGTTATGGATACTTTTTATTAGTAGTGATTAGTGGTGATAATACTTATTGGTATTCAACTTATTTTATTCAATATAGAACAAGAACATTCATCTTAAGTGAAACCTTACATTAAAATGTTACACTGCAAGGTTATAAGATAATACAATGCAAAAACTACAATGGCAGTCACTGCCAGTCAACACAACCRGAATGAAATCATGACCAACATTGAAATTCAACTATATAACAATCAGAACTTTSAGCAATTAAATTTKAAAAGTTTAAACTAAATAACCAAGAACAAGGGGGAAATTAATGCATTACCTCAGATTCGAGTACACGATGGATCAAAGTCATCAGGGGCGAGACGAGAAATCCAATTACTAAGAGTCTTCTTGATATCAGTGTGATTAACATAAGCCAATTCATACATTGAACAAAGATTCACAACAAGAGTTTCATTAAGCGCAACAGTAGGAACCCTCTCAAGTGAATTCTCCAAAACCTTAATAGAATCAGACAAATCCCTCAAATACATCAAACACAATGCCTTATTATNCATGGAAAAACTTTATTGGATTCTCTTCAACTTATTCTTCCTTTAACTTATTGGTAGTTATGAATAAGTAGTTATTAGCAGTAAACTTATTGATAGTTATGGATACTTTTTATTAGTAGTGATTAGTGGTGATAATACTTATTGGTATTCAACTTATTTTATTCAATATAGAACAAGAACATTCATCTTAAGTGAAACCTTACATTAAAATGTTACACTGCAAGGTTATAAGATAATACAATGCAAAAACTACAATGGCAGTCACTGCCAGTCAACACAACCRGAATGAAATCATGACCAACATTGAAATTCAACTATATAACAATCAGAACTTTSAGCAATTAAATTTKAAAAGTTTAAACTAAATAACCAAGAACAAGGGGGAAATTAATGCATTACCTCAGATTCGAGTACACGATGGATCAAAGTCATCAGGGGCGAGACGAGAAATCCAATTACTAAGAGTCTTCTTGATATCAGTGTGATTAACATAAGCCAATTCATACATTGAACAAAGATTCACAACAAGAGTTTCATTAAGCGCAACAGTAGGAACCCTCTCAAGTGAATTCTCCAAAACCTTAATAGAATCAGACAAATCCCTCAAATACATCAAACACAATGCCTTATTATTGATCGCAACAACATCTGWTTGGTCTCTTTCAATGCACGCATCATACTCTCTCACAGCAGAAACATAATCCTTGGCAACCATGTAAATCAACGCCTTGTTTCTTCCCACCAAATTCTGAATCTCGACACTCAAATTCTCTCGATCCTTCTTCATCACATCCTCGACCTTCTGAAACGACGATTTCGCCCCTTCCAAATCGCCGAACTGCAGCTGCACGTACCCTAACTTCGAAACCAAAATCAAATTACCAGCATCTTTACTCAGCATTTCGTTGATCAAATCGAAACACACGACAAACTCCTTTTGATTCGAATGTTGACTAATAATCGTCGACACCACGAAATTCTCTCTCCTCCGCCAAATCTCCTCGTTCACTKCTCCATCAACGCGAGATCGCACAAAGCTCAGAAGAGCGTAAAGGCGATCAATCGACTCAGATCTTCTASTGAGYAAAGAAGGAAGAAGAGCGTGAAGCCATCGAAGTGAGAASGGAATCATRGAYCCGGTTRTGTTAGGGTAAACGCTAGGATAAGCTTCGTAACGGTAAGTGGYACTYTCTAGATCTTCGAGCGATGATTCAATGTCTTCGAGAGCTTCGGAGTGACGACGAAGCTTGGACAATGCYACGGCGTTGAAGGCGAGGTATACGAGGTGTTCGTGAGGGTATCGGAGGTGAGAGAATGATCTTGCTGTTGCGACTTTTTCGAGAATTGTTCGCCATGATCCTCGAAGTGCTAATTCGTGCAATGTTTTTGTTTCTTCTGTGAGTAATTCGTCGTCGGCGGTTGTGACATCTCCTCCGCCGTGTACGGTGGCTGTTGCGGTGGTTGTTGTGGTGGTTAGTGGGTCGGATGATTCCATTTGAAATGGACAAATGAGAGGTAAGGATGTGAAAAGTGGAATGTGAGTGAGTGGATTATGGTGTTTCATTATGGAAGTAGAATCTTTTGGGTAACCTTGCGAATGGACCTTAACGATACTGTCGGCCCATTGTGATGGGTCAAACAGTTTATTGGATCTATAAGCCAGCCCATTATAGAACCTCTAATGTGCTTTTGCAATACAAATAAAAATTTACAAAAATTATCAAAATAATCCATCCTTTGAGTTGTCTTCAAAAAATAACCCGACCCTTTGATTATTTTAAAATAATTTGACATTTGCACCACTTATTCCAAAAAGGTCCATGACCTATTATACCTTCTTGGTAACCTGAACGGTTAGTTCCCTTTTAATCTAATTAGTCTTTGGCCGGTGCATAATGGACGGACATTGAATTTACTTCCTATACATCGTCCAATTCTATATAATGCACGGACAACTGGACAAGTGATGAAAATCTTATAAATTTATAATTAATCTTAAATATGTAAGAAAAAATAAATTCATGTAGGGTATTGTATAATATATATTATTGAATACATTATTAATCTTAAATTATCATTCGTTTTTTGATTAATTTAAAAATAGATATTATAAACACAAAAAGTGCATTGGCTTATGTGAAAACTGAATTGTTCATAATTTCATGGTGGAGACAGTATATGATTTAATTCTTATAAAGATTTCACAAGAAGATTATGGTTAAGATATATTCCGTAGCAATTTATCTTATTTTTAATTACTACATAGTTCTAATAATATATACCGTGCAATTCTTAGTAAAACTATATACTCAATCTGTTGCATGAAGATCATGTCAATTGAGTTTTTTTAAACTATTCACAAGTGAAAAGAATATTATAGGAGTCTTGTTAATATAGTCTTGCATGTGGGGTCTTATTTGATTCTTGTTAATGGGTAGATAATTAATATTCAATCGTTACAATTTACAGATACTGATGTGGCACGGAAAATCCTTGCCCACGTGTCCTTCAGATATTGGATCAAAGCAATCCATGTGGCAAGCGTCACTAATTAAATTAATTCGGACCGAAACGGGACGGAGAACCGACGTTCCTACACTGAAACAGTAGTAAGGAACACAAGGAAGCACGGATGGTTGACAAGTGTCACCCATCAAAGGGTTGCCTTGGTTTTTGAGGGAATGCCTATAAATATCCCGAAGAACCACATTTATGGCACCTACATTCTCCTGTCATTTATTGCATACAACTTCCAACAACTTGAGAGTATCTCTCACTACTTTCTCTCACTAGCCTAACACTCTAATTCCCTTAAATCCGTACTTACTTAAGCATCGGAGGGGAGATAATCCAAATAGAATTATTTTCCTTTGTGCAAGTGCCAAGCCAACTTTGAGGTGCTAGGAGCAACTAGCAAGCAAGCGTTGACCAGGAGACTAGAGGTAGCCAAGACTTGTACATTTGTCCAATAGAAGGGCAGCTCTCCCGATGTAGCATTGAAGGGAAGCCTCCACCCCTCTCTTAACCTAGAAGCTAGGGAAATATTGTAGCCAGGACACGTCATCACCAAATTATTTGCTACAACATTTGGCGCCGTCTGTGGGGAGGCAATCAGAAATGGCTTCAGGCTCCATCTTTAGAGAAGGAGAGTAACCCAAATGGGGAAAACAAGCTAGCCACAGGCTCCACTTTCCAAGTCGGGCTGGAGGACAATGCCGACTTGTCGCTTTATGACTTGGATAGTAGGTATGTTTTCCATGATGTGCTTAAAGATGAAATCAGTAAGGGGGTGGACGAAATATGGGAACGTTTCTATGAGCAGAATGAGCTAAAGGCTAGACTTGACGCTCTCCAAGTAGCGGAGAATGCACGCTTGAAAGCCTTGCATGTAGGCAAGTCTAAGGTGACTGGCAGTGAAGCTCCTAGCAACTCACAAGCTATGGAGTACAACACTCCCACCATCCCCAAGCTCAGAACCATCAAGGTTAAGAATCCAACGCCGAAAGGTAACCTCGTTTCCACTGAACATATTCCTTTGGAACGAGAGAAAAGTCAAACTAGGAGGTATCGTAGCACTCCTAAACCGACCAACACAGCAACTACAACCACCAAGGCTGCTTCTGCTAAGGGAGGTCCCTATAGGTTTGATGAAGTCTATGTTGAAGACGATGTCTCTTCTCGAGAGGAGCCAGAGGATGTTAGGACCCTCATCGAGAAAAGGAAACAGGACCGAGAAGCCTCCTCAATGGATGCTCGAAAAATTATCGAGATCAAGAGGGAGAGGAACCAGGACGCCAGGCTGATCCTGGAAAAAAAGAAAACCGAGAGGCTTAAGCAAGCCGCTCGACTTGAAGAAGAACATTCACTAACTAGTTCCACGTCGGTGTGCACGGACCCATCTCACCGTTCTTTTAGAACACATGGTCCTTCTCACAGCACATCCGGCCAGGCTGCTCCGAGATCACATCGCCATGAGTCGGAGGTCCGATCCCACCAACGTGGGGGGTGCCACCAAAGCGGTGCTCACCTGGACAAGGGTTACGGTCAGCCATCCCAAGGGGCGACCAGGGGGATGCAAGCACTCTCCCTGACTGACAAGAATCCTTTATCTCCCTCCATCCTCATGGCAACTCAATCTCAAAAGATCAAATTTCCTTCTATTGATGCTTATGATGGAACTACTAACCTAGATGATCACCTGGCTATGTACAAGCATCTCATGCTAACCACCCAGGCCGATGATGCGACTTGGTGCAAATACTTCCCAATTACCCTGAAGGGGATGGCCCAAAGGTGGTTTAGCGGTCTTCCAACAAGTTCTATCCATAACTTTAATGAATTGGCTATTCTTTTTACTCATCATTTCATGGCTCATCGCCAAGAGCAAATAAGTAGCTTGTATTTTGGAAGAATTCAACAACGACCCAATGAAAGCTTGAGAAGCTATGTCAAACGCTTCAACAACGAGACTCTCCAGATCCCAGACCTGCCAGACCGAGTGATCCTGGACAATTTCTCTCGTGGGCTGGACGAGGATAGTCCTTTCAAGTTTCAAATGGTGTGACAAAGGGTAGGGGACTTAAATGAAATGATAAGGGAAGCAGAAGCATGGATCCACGCTGAAGAGGTCTCTGCAGTTAAGAAGGACAAGGAAAAAGTGACTCCTCCTTCCTTAAAACATCAAAGCAACCAGGCGCATCGAAGTGGTGGCCATGACAAAAAGAGGTCAGGCACTTGGAATATAGAAGAAGAGGGAACGTCACAAAAAACATCAGCCAGGAAGAAGAGAAAGTTCAGCTACACCCCAACAGTTGAATACACCAAGGATCTCTTCCAAGTCTACAAAGAAGTAAGCCGGGATGTCTACATCGAAGATCCTCCTCCAATCAAAACTGAAATGGACAAGAGAGACAAGACCAAGTAATGCACATATCATAAGGAGCTTGGACTTGTCACTAATGATTGCTACACCTTGCAGCGAACTATAGATCGTCTAGCACACCAGGGAAAGGTGAAGAAGCATTTGATCAAGAGATTTGTAAAGAAATTCCCCTCAGTTGAGGGTGCCCCAGACGAGGAACATTCCGACTCCAGAATTGTCCACACGATTTCTAGAGGCTTTGCTGCATGAGGTCTAATGGCCAGGGGCCAGCTAGACTATGTAAGGACTCCTGAACAAGTAATGATCCTCGATAAAGAAAAGGAGGAGAAGTTCCCAGACATTCTCATTTGCGAGAAGGATCGTGGGGAGGTAAGCACCCCCCATGATGACCCTCCCGTGGTCGAATTAAAGGTGGCAGATAAGAGTGTCCGTCGTATTCTTATTGACACGGGAAGCTCCTCCGACAACATAAGCTTTGAGTGTCTTCAGAAATTGAAGTACAATGATGATGACCCCATAATTGGTTTTGGCGGTGGCATCATTCAGCCAGTGGGAGTAGTCACTCTCACCTTACGTCTAGGACGGGAAAACATTTTTAGGCACTTGCGAGTCAAGTTCCTGGTGGTCAAAAATATGACGGCCTACAACGTTATCATTGGCCGGCTAACACTCAATGCTTTTAAGTCTGTGGTGGTCACTCATCTAATGTTGATGAAGTTCATAAGTGACGAGGGAAAAGTTGGCACGATCTACGGAGATCAGCAAGTCGCTCGAGAGTGCTATCTAACCACCGTCAAGCCACTTGCTGGGGGCAAGGATAATGATATGCCTGAGACTTCGAAACAAGGGGCTAACAAAAAAAGAAAGTCAGGCGAGGTGTTGATGGTTCACGACACCCACCAAGAAATGATGGCCATACATGGTTTGTTCGCTTCCATCTCTCGGCCAGAGCTAGGGGGTCAACAAGAGGACTTCGCCATAGATCCCACCTTGCCAGGGAGGACGGTCAGGGTAGGTGATGCTATGAGTGATAAATTGGGGCAAGAGGTTAAAGACTTGCTTAGAGAATACAAGGACGTCTTCGCCTTCTCAGCAGAAAAGATGCCAGGGCTCGATCCAAAGATCGCCCAACATAGCCTAGACGTTGACCCCACCTTCAAACCGGTCAAGCAAAAGAAGAGAACCTTGAGTCCAGTGCGAAGCAAGGCAGTTGACGAGGAAGTGAAAAAATTGCTAGACGCCGGGTTCATTCGTCCTTGCCAATATCCAGAGTGGGTGGCCAATGTTGTGTTAGTCCCCAAGCCAAATGAGACATGGAGAATGTGTGTGGACTACACGGATTTGAATAAGGCTTGTCCAAAAGATAGTTTTCCACTCCCAAAAAATTGACAAGCTAGTAGATTCTATAGTGGGGGACGAGGTTATGAGCTTCGTAGACGCTTATGCAGGGTTTCATCAAATCCATCTTAAGGAGGAAGACCAGGACAAGATAGCCTTTGTCACTGACAATGGGTTGTATTGTTACAAGGTAATGCCATTCGGCTTGAGAAACTCCCCTGATACCTTCCAAAGATGTGTAAAAACCATCTTCGCTAAGCAGCTTGGAAGGAATGTAGAAGCCTACATTGATGACATGATCATCAAAAGCAAAAAAGAAGGAAAATCATGTCAGGGATCTACGAGAGACATTCGACTCCTTGCATCACTTTGTAATGAAATTAAATCTGAAGAAGTGTGTGTTCGGGGTTACTTTTAGCAAGTTCTTGGGGTTTTTAGTTGATGAAAGAGGTATTGAGGCCAACCCCGACAAAGTAAAAGTTGTCTAGGACATGTAATCGCCACGAAATGTGAAGGAAGTGCAAAGATTGACGGGTTGTCTAGCAGAACTCGGAAGATTTCTCTCCAAATCTGGAGATAAGTGTCAATATTTTTTTTCAAGGCAATCAAGAAGAGTGCCAAGTTTGAATGGAGTGAAGAGGCTGAAGTTGCCTTTGTCAAGTTGAAAGAATACTTGCACTCTCTTCCAAGGTTGGTAAGCCCCATGGAAGGAGAAACTTTGTACATGTATCTCTCAGTTTCAGAACATGCTTTGTCGCCCGTGTTGGTGGCTGAGAGGGAAGGAGCTCAATTGCCGGTTTACTTTGTAAGCCATGTACTTCAAGGAGCTGAAATACGCTATGCCACGTCCGAAAATTTTGGTTTAGCACTCATGATGGCTAGCAAAAAGCTCCATCCTTACTTTGCTGCACACAAGATTGTTGTCTACACCGATCAACTAATCAAACAACCCTTGACCAAGTTAGGGTCTTCAGGGAGAATGTTGAAATGGGCAATAGCATTGAATGGGTTCAACCTTGAGTTCGAGCCAAGGAAGGCCATAAAAGGGCAAGCCCTAGCGGATTTTATAGTGGAAATGACCAGGCCTCCCCTAGCCGAAATGTCAAGTGACATTTGGACACTGTTTGTGGATGGATCATCCACCCAAAATGGCAATGGGGCAGGGATCTTGTTCAAATCTCCAGAAGGAGATACTTTTGAATATGCCATGCGATTCAAATTCCAGACATTTAACAACGAGGCGGAGTATGAAGCTCTTGTGGCTGGAATTAGAATGTGCAAAGCGGTTGGGGCAGGAAAGATAGATGTTATGTCAGATTCTCAACTAGTTGTGAGCCAGGTCAATGTGGAATATGAGGCCAGGGATGTAAACATGATCAAGTACTGAGACATGGTTAAGAAGGAGGTTGAAGGGCTAGAACGTTTTCACCTAGTGCAAGTGCCAAGGTCAGAGAACAACCAAGCCGATGCATTGTCCAAGTTGGCTAGCTCAGCTACTGGTGACTCTCCAAGGTCAGTCTTTTGGGAAGTCAAAAATCAACGGAGTATAGATGAGCTAGACGAGGTCCACTACATAAATAGGGGAAGCACTTGGATGGATGAAATTATTGAGTTCAAACAAACCGGAATTCTACCACTTGATCCCAAAAAAGCTAAGTATGTGAAGCGGCGAGATACGTGGTTTGTGTATTGGAATGGGCAGCTCTACATGAAATCATTCTCTCACCCCTTACTCAAATGTATCACTATTGAAAAAGGGGCAGAGGTGTTGGATGATATCCATCAAGGCCCGTGTGGATCGCACATTAGGGCAAGGTCTTTAGCTGAAAAGACACTTTGAACAGGCTACTACTGGCCAACTTTGAGAGAAGATGCTGTAAACCTAGTCAAGAAGTGCCAAAAGTGCCAAATTCATGCCGACATTCATCAGCGGCCAGCAAATCAATTGTCTCCTGTGCTATCACCTTTACCATTTGCTAAGTGGGGTGTAGACATCTTCGGACCTTTCCCTCAAGCTCTGGGGCAAAATAAATTCTTGATCGTGGTAGTAGTCTACTTCACCAAATGGGTGGAAGCCGAGCCAATGAGAAACATCAAAGTGCCCGATGTCCAAGGGTTCTTGACTAGGAATATCATCACTCGTTATGGTGTGCCTCAGTCCATCGTCTTCGACAACGGCCCTCAATTTGACTCAAATATCCTCACCAATTGGCTTTCGGACCAAAGAATTACCGCTCACTTTGCTTCCGTGGCACATCCTTAAGCTAACGGACAGGTTGAGTCCTTCAACAAAATCATAAGCAATGGATTGAAGAAGAAGTTCGACCATGCAAAGGGTCTATGGGTGGATAAGTTGTATAATATGCTATGGTCAATTCGAACGACGGTGAAGAACTCAACGGGTGAGACTCCGTTCACCCTTGTTTTTGGCTTGGACACTGTGTTGCCAATCGAAATGTATGAGCCAACTCTATGGGTCATGATGTACACCAAAGAAGGAAATTGGGAAGATATGAAATGTAATCTTGACCTCGTACACGAATTCCGGGGCAACGCTCTCCTTCGCCAACAAATCTACAAGTTAAGGATCTCCCGGGAATACAACAAAAGAGTCAACCATACGCGAGACCAACGTCGCTGTAGACATCATAAAGTGTTCTCGCCAAAAGAGTAAATAGAAATAGAACATCGCGTCTTGCGGATTGTTTCGATTAGAAAGATTCTTTGAACTAAAAAGTTGAAATACTACGGTCAATACTCTGGAACTATGAGGCAAAGGACAAATAAGGGGGCAAAATTTTTTCTTTAATTATTTCTATTTTAGGTTTTCTTCTATATATATATATTTTGGGTTTTTAAAATTAACTTTATACTGGTGATTTCTCTTGATTTCCTCTTTTCATCACACTCTTCAATTTTTTCTGAGCTAACAGTTTTAGATTTTTTTCTGATTTTTCTATATTTTTTTTATGATTTTTATAAGTTTTTTATACGCAGAAAATAAAAAAAATATCAAATTGTCACAAGAAAATTACAAAAACACGTGATAATCGGGTGGAACCTTCTAGAAATCTAGAATCCTCCTTGGCTTGGGAGCAAGAGTGTCTAGTGCGTCGAAATCAAAAGATGAACAGAAATTAAGATCGGTGGAAAGAAGAGTGGACGCAAATATGCGAGAAATAGTAGAATCGTTATAGTAGTCAGAGAAGCTTAGTTCGTATGATTACGACGCTACTCGGCAGCGTTTATATAAGCAAGAAGCCTGTTGTATATACGTATCTGGTTCTCAACTGCGTAATCAACTACGCTCGATTCCCCTCCTCGTGCCTATAATACGTGCTTCTGCTCATGGGTGGTGGGAAGGCGGACACATTGCGACGTTATTCTATGCGTATACGTACTTAGTAGATAGAGTGTATAATCTACTACTCTCAGACGAACACAATTTGAGATAAATATTGGCTGTCGATCGTATATCTACTCGCGACTTAGCACGATTGCGTTCTGCTAAGTTGACATAATTACGGTTAGATTTTATGGCCGGTACTTTGATTGCATTCAAATGACTCAATTAGTTTCAATTGGATCTGTGTTAAAGGAGGTTTTATTCCGACAGAGAATAATCGGTCGAGTGCTTTAATGAGTAGTTGTCGGAAACTAAGTTTCGTTCAATAATGATTCCCAAATTACTTAGAGTTTCAGAATATTATATTCGGTTCGTCATTTAGCTAAGTTGTGTTTGTACCAGACTGAGATTTCATATCGACCGAGTCACGATCTGGCAGAGGGTACTCTCCAGACATGTTTGTGAAGGATAATAGGGTTAGGATTTAGGGTGCATTCAAATTATCGATATCGATGAGGTAATTTCGGATGATCGGCAATTGTCATACTCAATTTTAGAGACCGCGATTTTGAAATCGGTGCGGTTGAAATTAGGTGCATGACGACATATCGGTCCGGTAATCCTTACGTGCTCCACTTCCCAATAAATTCATGGAGGGAACATTGTAATGGATGTTTTTTTTCACAACAGGACCCCTTTTTTGGAATCAAAATTCGTACGGTAGTCATAAATTTTTAACCAGTAACTTACACTGATTTTTACTAAATACCGATTGAAAATGGTTCGGTATAACGACCGCGTCACTTGTCGTCGCTTATAACAATTACGATCATATCTTTTTTTTAAAGTATCTATAATAATTTTTCATGAACTGTCGAGGTTTAATTGTGACTAAGATTTTCGGTCGGATAACTTATACTTTTGCATACAAAAATATTTTACGATTCCCTGACAGTTCGGTTGTATTTTTCATAGGAGGAACAATAAAAATAAACAGTGCAGCACGTGCCTCGCGTTTCCGTTCCCAAATTTTCTATGACATCCAATGGTACAATAGGTTCATAATATATGTCAAACTCTCTCGTACTTCCGAATGTTATTTAGGATTTCACTAATCTCTTAAACAAGAAAATCGTCAATAAAGTCACACAACTTTGGGTTAGGTCTGAATTCCTCTTATAAGTGTCTTCTCAAATACTATTGAGGTCTACATTTCAGGTTATGCCAATTTCTGCAAGGCAAGATAAGCAGCCTGGTCAATAGTAAAATTCAAACTTCCAAAAGTACTTATGATTTGAAATCTCATGATTGATTCACTGATGATTTGTTGCGCAAGGCTTATAGTGGACTGAATAAAACCCTCTTTTGATCAATTTCTTTGACAATGTGAGACAAACTCAAGCTAGCAAAGTTTTCTTCAATTGAGCAAGAACTCAATGTTGATGATTTGAATGGTGCAATATTGAAGTTGCTAAGGAATAATTGAAATGCCTAAAGTTTAATGGCAGAATTAAAATAGACAAAGATTATTTAAAATCATAAAAAAATAAAGTAGAGTTTAACAGCAGTTATAAATCAACATTCAGATATAAAATTATACAACACAAACAATTGAAGATAACAGATGAGAAGCCTTGCATTGAACTACAAATGTGAAAATAATAATATTAGTGTAGAACCTAATAGCATTAACCTAGCATTTTATATTTTAATTAGCAACATTTACTATACACATATTAAGGCGATCAAGTTATTTCATCTTGGAGGCGTAATTTAACATAGACAATTGGCCTCATTATCCGGTTTCGGATTACTAGTGTTTAGTATACAAAGAGGAGACAAAGAGAGTTTATTTTGGATTAATCAATAATAGTATGTTGTTAAATATAATTAATTAATATAAATTAAATTATTAGGTTTAGCAAGCAAAGCCACACGAGTGATCGACTTGATGTATTAATACAAAAGGACAAAACGACTTTCTATGGAATCAAATTTGATAAATCTTTAACTTGATGTGCCTAGCTAATGCCTAATAGTCAATCGATATTTTAATTTTTCACTTATTACTCTTAATTTTTGCAAAAATAAAAAAATAAAATACATATTCAACATATTGTAAGTAGGAAATCCAGTGATGATGAACCTGAATTGTAATACTGAATATACAACTGCAACAAAGTCTTTATTTAAAATAATAATCGGTGTCGATCAATTGGAACAATCAATATGGAGAATTGCATAAATCGTGATATAATGAAAACTGTACATACAAGTATAATGGGAAAAACTGAATCTACTTGATTGCAACTAGCAAACCCAAACTAACCTAAGTAAATATTATTTCAATGAATATCATGCTTACAATAATCTCTGATTTCTAACATCATTATTTCATTACATGATGTGTGACTATTTACTCTCAAATGCAAGTTAATGTACAAGCACCACATACTACTTATATCAGACCTGTTTGTGTTGAATAATGAATGAAAGGATTTGTTCTATACTGATTGAACATGATCGATGTTAGTTGAACAGAATAGAGAATTGGTAGAAAAGGCAAAGTAAAGAAATGAGAACTTGTATCTACTATTTCGAGTGGAAATATAAGCTCCCTGCATTTTAACAACACTGAGAGCACTCTCATGAAACATTTATGAACATTGTACTCTATTTGATTTTGAGAGGGAGAGATTATTAGTACTTTAGTAGGGATGTGGAACAAGTTGGAATTACATGGTACTGTTCTTTAAAGGACGTATAACACTATGCACCAACTTGAGTCAATAGAGTAAAAAAACCTACTGGAAAATTCACATAGACAAAGTGCATTAATGTTGCACAGACATCATAGAATGAATTGAATATTAGAAAAAAGAAACGACTCACATTTTAAGCAGTAAATATTTGATACCTGTATCAATAGTTTCTAGATATAGGCTACTCTGACTTTTATGAGCTTTCATAAGTTTTTTCATTATATCAAAAGATTGTGTAAGTATTCGTAACCCAAATCATGATAACAAATATCAAAGATGGGGAGAGCATTGCACCTCATAGACACAACCGACTCGACCTCGTAGATATTCTTTCAATTTCCTTATTGCTTGACAAATTCAGAACTCAGAAGGTTCACATGTATTAAAACTCAATCAAAAATGTACTCTGTGATACATAAACTTTTAAAATTGACTATCTACAAATATTTAATATTGAGAAAAGGCGAGATTATGGGGCTTGCACATGAGGAAGAAATAAGGTAAATGACAGGATCAGAGATGAAATGCAATAAATTACAAACCTTAATGTAGAAATAATCATCACACCATTTCTTGAAACGTGGATAGAAGCTCGGATCAAATTTATCACAAGCATCTTTTTGGACCTACGAATAAGTCATCTGTCAGAAATTCARWGTAGACTCAAAGTCTATCAATGCAYTTGTAAAGTTACATCATCAACATCTTGATATGTWGAAATATTTCAACAAAGAATATTGCATTCATTTGTTTGCAGTATATACAGCTAATTGGTCTAACCAGAGAAATTTTACATGAACTCAGCTAGCAAGCACATACGGTCAATTTGTTACACACAGTCAATAATATAAACTCCATACAGTAATCAGCCATCAACAAGCTAATTAATTAACCATAAGTATACCATTTAGTCTCAACAAGGAAAAGAAAGATGGTTAGGGATGCATAACTTTAAGGGAACGTGGGTTCATTTTATATGCAGCATAAAAATGACCCATCTTATTCAACTTTTATTAGATTGTGATTTTTTGAAAGAAATTAGTACATAGTGGAACTTCCTGTTACTTTGTATCCTTTACGAATTTAAGTTACATGTCTCCCAAACTGTCTAAATTTCCAGATTAACTTGATAGTCATATTATCCTATCTATTTTGGGCACTTAGATCTGAAGGGTAAATTACGATGACTTATGCAGCAATTTCATGTAAACACCAGCTCAAAGTCAATACCTGATGGAAGTGTTTAACATCTTCCTCGAAAATGTAAGCAGTAGTGTAGTCGGTACCACCACATACACTGGTGATCAGCAGCCTTACAGGAATGTGGAAATGAAGATTAATCTACATTCTAGAAAACAATTAAAATGGAATATTGGGGAATATAAGGAAACAAAATAGAGAACATGTCGAAGRTTCAAAATAGTGGGGAATAAAAGGAAGAACATATGTAGGACTTGTTATGCTTTTCTCAGACAATAAAAATGGGATAATGGGATTATCCAGGTAATCACTTCTCACAGWCAAAAAYTGAAGGAAACAAAATAASATAATGCTTGTGTAATCAAGCCACAAACTCTATGACAGATAAACAAAGGTACTATCTGAATTTCTTCCCATCTATATGTCCAGGGTTTAGGTTAAACATGAATTGACTGTAAAGAACTGGACAAGACTAGAGAAAAGGACATACAGTAGGTCTGACTGTAGTTCAGGAACATTTC
The DNA here is from genome assembly GCA_008642245.1 of Bassia scoparia. Lineage (NCBI taxonomy): Eukaryota > Viridiplantae > Streptophyta > Magnoliopsida > Caryophyllales > Amaranthaceae > Bassia > Bassia scoparia. The sequence continues at coordinate 56,588 of SNQN01002132.1, read as the reverse complement.
GAAGTAGTAAAGTAAAAAGAGTCACCAATCCAAAAGACCCTGCTGCAAACCATTCTGGTACAGCTGCAGTAATTTATAACAAAAACAAGGTTGTAATCCGTCCTTAGTCTTAAGCTTTCATTAACTAAGAAGGAAAGCAGAGCACAAAGGGGAGATATTTACCAGTTGTCTCTGGTTGCAATGTTTTTCCTTGCACCACCACGCCACAGGTTTATCATCTTCGGGTTAATAAGCATAAAAAGCTTGTATTGATCTCCTAATCTATCCTGCGTGTGAAAGAAAATCCTCACAAATTGACCTTCAGACAGTTAAGTATTGAAAGACAGAAGATCAATACCTCCATCCTCTTTGATATTTTTCATAGCTTTTAGATGCTACCCCTCGAAGATTTCCTTTAATAATACTCCACCCTTGAGAAAAAGAGAAAAAAAAAAATCATTTATATAGCAGTCAGAAGATGCTTCATTAGAATATAAATAAAGGTTCCACACTGAATAAAAGAGTTTTTAAATTCCCAGCATCCGAATACAGAATATCTAAGAACAGTAGGTAATAAACAGTACAAAGACAAAACAACAATAACCATTCTCTAAGACCCCAAAACATTTATAAATATTAGCACATTAGCATTAAGTAATAAATCATTCGAAAAGAGAGGAGCCTTAACATGTAGCTCTTAAGTGACCATGAACTCATGGCTTACACACATAAAATAATACTCAATAACATGTTTTTTAGTACACCCAACATTCTTAAAATCCCACACTAAAGCTCTCCTAAGAAAGGACAAGGAGAGGAGCAGATGCGGCGGTACAACTACAATGCCACAGAGAGCTAAGCTGAAAATGATAACTAACCTCATATGGTTCTTGCCCTGTCACAAAAAAAGTGTCGAATCCAAATACTTGATCTCTGAGTATGTCAACCGTCTCTTTTGGGATCCTAAATGCTTCATCCAGTTGTTGCAGCTGTTCATAGCATAAAAGGGTTTCTTAATAGAGTATTCTTTGCAAACAAAAAATCAGGGATGAAAGAGAGGAAAGTCGAAATAAGCAGAGCAGAAACACTAGCATATCAGAACACTTATAATCACCTTGACACCTGGAAGAGGTGAGCCACTAGCAACTGGTAAATTGACAGGATCCTGCTCACATAAAACAAGAACAAATGGAGTTATGGGTTAAGGAGATAATGTCCCATTTATTAGATCCTTGAACAACCTGTCATATTTTTCTGGAGTTATGGGTTAAGGAGATAATGTCTAAGCTTGCTCTTATCTTTTACAGCCCAAAACTAGCAACAACGAATTGCAGAAACGAGATCTAAAATGTGTAAGATTCTTGGTAAACCTAAAACTGGCAACAATCAAACACACTTTCAAAATTAGAGGGAACCATATATACATGACCGAAACGACAGGCTTCAATTGGAATTACAGACAAAGAAGAACAATTTACTCGGATCAAATAAGGCAACCCAATTCAACGAAATTAGTATCGGATAACCAATTATACAAGAACTGAAGGAACAAATTAAAAACAGCCGCATAAAAGGATTTAAAAAAACTCAGAAATTACCAGAAATTGAGGGCAACGAAGCACCTTCGCAAATATCCTAAAATCAAGAGAGCAGCATGCTTCGAAACAATGGTGGAAGAATTAAAGCAACCACGGTTATGCGAGGTTAACGTCAAACAATAACTTGCTGAAAGTCCATTGCAATTTCGTGTAAATATATTAGAGTTAACAAACGAAAGTTTCTTTTGTTGCGAGATGAGATGAGGAGGAGACGAGAGGTGAGAGTGAGAGTGAGTGAGAGATGAGAGTGACGAGAATGGGAGAGATCTGAGAGATAGAGGAGAGAGAGTGATAGAGAGGGTTAGGTTAGGGGTTTGAGTGGGATAGAGGAGAGAGAGTGATAGAGAGGGGTTAGGTTTGTGAGGATTTCGACTTTCGTGTAAACTTATTCTATTTGAGTTATATATTAGAAAATAAAACAAAACTATTACCGACAAAAATCGGTCGTTGACCGACCGATTTTTCGGTCGGTAATATTTTTTAAAAATTAAAAATAATAATTTATGCTATGGAGGGAAAGGCTTGGGTGGAAAAAATTAGTAACTTACCGACCGAATTATCGGTCGGTATTACCGACCGATTTAAAAATCGGTCGGTAATACCGACCGATAATTCGGTCGGTAAGTTACATCGACCGATTTCGGTCGGTGTCGGTCAGTAACACCGACCGATTTTTTTCGGTCGATATTTGTCGGCCTTAGACGAAATTCTTGTAGTGATACCCCTTGTTGCAAACATTTGTTGACGGAGAAGTATAATTTAAAAAAATAAAAAATAAAAAACGCCTACAACCTTCCCCGTTCATCCTTCATTCGTTCCTCCTCCATCAAAACCCTTGAAAATTTTCCCCCAATTCAATCATTCAATGGATATCATCTCCTCCATCAATAGCTACCTTCTTCCCCCTTCCTCCTTCTACTTCGAGCTACTTCATCTCCATCATCCTCACAGCTTTCGCTCTCCTCCGATCTCCTCCACCCCAAACCTCCTTCGCCTCCCCCAAACACCACCGCCGCAACAGCAGCAACAAGCAACAAGTCGAAATTGACTCTCCATCAACAAGTCGCTACCCCCACGACGTTGATAAACCCAATTTGTTAGAATTTTGTATTGTTTATTGAAGATTCAAATTGAATTGGGCGAATTGTGTGTTTTGGGTTGCTTGAATTGGGCGAGTTTTGGGTTGAATTGGGCGGATTCTGGGTTGCTCAAATTTGGGCTGCTCGAATTTGGTTTTTGTAATGAATTCGAGGGTTTTGAAGAGGTGGGAAGCGGTGGTGGCAGGGGCTGGTACGTGTGGGTAGTAAGGTCGAGGGTGGTAGTGCGGTGCATGGGTGGAGTAGTTGGTCAATTGATGTTGATGAAGATGGTGACTTGATGATGATGTTGATGAATTGAAGATGGCTAAAGTGATTTATTTTTTTATTTTTTTGGTGAAGTGGTGAATGATGATGAATTGAAGTTGATAAAGATTTTCATTAATTAATTTTATTTAAGAGTTTAATTAGTTTTTTAGGTTTAAATATGTTAATTAGTTATTGTAAATGTAAATGGATGGAAAAGTAACGGTTAGTCTTTTTTAACAGAAAACTAATGGCAGGGTTACGTGAGCTAATATACCTAACCTCAGGTTACCTGATCCGTTCTTGAAACCTCGATGTATAAGAGCTATTAGGCCAAACCTCAGGGTTACTGAGGAAATTCCCTTATTATAAGGTTATAATATTCGTTTTGAATATTTGAGTAGTTCGTTTATTTCCGTCTTTGTTATTTTGTCATTGAGTAGATTTGCATATATTATTTATATTTGTTACTAATTATAACTTGCAATGTCTAATGATAGAGTAATCCCCAAATAGGAGCACGAGCAAGATCAGGATAACACCCCTCCTAATGGGGAACAATATCGTAGGAAGATGGCATGACGGAGTAAAACCCTACCGGACTATGGTAAGTTAGAAACATTTTGGCGTTAATTGTTAATTGTTTTTTACATTTATATGTTTTTCTAAAGTTGTTACTTTCAATTGTTATTTGCAAGGTTCGACAACAGTTCTATTAGTCGAGCCATAACAGCAGTGACACAACTACTCTTCACCATCCATGGAGGTGCTACTCGCAGGTTGACGTCGACATTAAATATCATTGGTTCAAATTATTCAAGGTGATCTTCGTTCATGTTTATTTCAACAGCTTACTTGATTTGCTTTATTAAGTAATTGGTGATTGAAATTCAGTATATAACTAATTTTTCTTTGTGCAACATTATGTTTATGTAGATGAATATAAATGGAAGCCGGAGCTTGAGATGAGCGTTAGAAGGCAATTTGACGTCAAGGCTGGGCATCGATTGAAGGATTTGCACCACTATCAAACTAAGGGAAAGAGTGCTGTTGTTTGCCCTCGATGGATGCCTAAAAACGTTCATGAGGCAATGATGAATAATTGTGACAAGGGTGACTAAAACGGTTTGAGAAGCAGTCAGAGAATAGGCGAGGTGGAGACTTAGCAAATAAATGACAATCCTCACATTGTGCCAACTTTATTTCGGCTGCCGAGTAGGCAAAGAAGAAATGTAAGTGGCATATATATTTATTTAAATAATTTGCTTTATAATGTAAACCTAATCAATCACATTCATTTTTTCTTAGACTGCGAAAGATGGAGTATTCCTATTGCTTGCAGAGTTGTACTTTGATACGCACATGAAAATGTTCCTGGAAATGGCACGGTACCTTTCAAACTTGAAAACCATGTAATAAGTAGAAATTGACCTTGATTTGTATAAACATGTGCAACCAAGTCCTAGGAAGCTTAAGGCATATTTTAGGATATGTTTAATTTAAAACCGTTTAATAGATGTAGAAATTTTAGAAGATAGGCGCGAAAATGCTTAAAATGGCCTAAATGGCCCTTTCACAAGCTAAATTAACCTTGATTGTGTCTAAACATGTGCAAACCAAGTCCTAGGAAGCTTAAGTGAACATTTTAGGATACGTTCAAAATTTAAAACCGCATAATAAGATAGAGCGAAAATGTCTTCAAACGCCTTTGACCTTGATGTGTCTAAATATGTGCAACAAATTCCTAGGAAGCTTAAGTGAATATTTTAGGATGTGTCAAGCTTTAAAACCACTTAATGGATAGAAATTTTAGAAGATAGGTGCAAAATGGCTTAAAATAGCCTGAAATGGCCTTTCACACCTAAATTGACCTTGAGTGTCTAAACATGTGCAACAAGTCTAGAAAGCTTAAGTGCATATTTTAAGATATGTTCAAGCTTTAAAACAATGTAATAAATAGAAATTTGAGAAGATCAAATAGGCGCGAAAATAGCTTAAAATGGCGCCTTTCACACCCTAAATTGACCTTGATGTTTCTAAACATGTGCAAACAAGTCCTAGGAAGCTTAAGTGCATATTTTAGGATATGTTCAAGCTTTAAATCGTGTAATGGATAGAATTTTTAGAAGATTGGCCGAAAAACTCATTAAAACGCCCTGAAATGAACTAAAATGTGATGATCGCCTAAAACCATCTCTGTTTATCCTTATGCTTATGCTAACACATTTAATATATTGTAGGAAACATACGAGAAAATCTTGTTGAAAGCCTAAAGGAGGATCCAAAAACCAACTCGAAGAAGGTTTTCTTCGAGACTATCGCGGGAGTAAGAAGGGAAAAGTACCTGGTTTGGATATCGGTGCAGATTATTTTACGAGACTCGCGTAAGGTACATGCACTTCTTCTAGCACATGGATTCCTTCTTTTATTTCTCATATTCACAACGATTGGAGGAGTCTGTGCGGCCAAAACAGAGTTAAGAAGGGCGAGTGACTCTTGAGTAGGAGCGCCATGCGATGGAGCGAGACCGTTTGCAGACTATAAACGCTCGAGATGAGTACAATGCTCAGTTGCAGGCCACCTTGGACTGTTACAGCCAGATGTCAGTCAACATTGCAGTAGCAGTCCTTTCCCTTTCACTCGTAGGGACGACAACCCTCGTGACCCTCCGACCTGGGGATCGACTCCATGTGCCACATAGGGCTTTATGTGTTGTGTTAGGATATGTATGTATGTTTATAAAAAAATTATGGACAAGCGACTGAAAACATTTTGTAAATAGATTTGCGTTTCGATTTAATGTCCAAGTTTATGGATGTTGAAATCAGAAGTACTTAAGTGAATATTATAATTTTACTTTGTAAAAGTAGAAATTATACAGGAATCCAACACACACATAAAATTATTTAAAAAAAAACTAAAAAAATACTGATTATACCGACCGTCCAAGGTGGTTGTAATAGTCAACAGTCTCAGAAAGTTGACTTTTACGACCGCTTGGAATGTCGTAATAGCTGACAAATGCTATTTTGGCACGAATATTTTACCGACCGCCAAGCGATTGGTAAAATCTGAAGGTCCTTAGTATCACAGATTTCCCCAAAGTACTCTTGTCCAATTCCAGATCCAAGTTGAGAGCGGGATAATTGACGTCCTGTTCTACATTGATACCAAGGTCCCTAGCTTCCAAATCCTCTTAGCTACTCTGGCAATCACGAAGCAGATGCTCTGGAGTTTCGAACACTCCTAGGTTGTTTGAGTTGGTCGCAAATAGGACATTGAGAAGTACATTTAAGTTCGTTGATGGAATTCACTTCCCCGGACAACATCATTAAGTATTTTCCACAAGAAGATTTTGACATCCACTGGGAGATTCAGCTTCCATTGGATTTTGTCGGTTCCAATTAATTGTCGTCTCCATTGGCTACACTTTGGTCCAACTCTTGTTGTCGCAAGAAATCATAACCTGTTTGACTTTGTAGTGTCTTTGTTCTCTTTGAGTCCAAGACAGATGGTCATCCATTCTATGTAATAGCACCATAGAACTTATAGCTTTGCAACTGTTTGTGTGGAAAAGATCCGTAGTCTGTCTTCATCCCATTTGTCTCGATTACGCATAAGCTCAACTCTTCCGTTACTTAGGTTCGGAGAATATTCTCTTCTTGTAGCTCCTGGTGGAAAACAGTCTCTTACCCATATCCACGGATCCCATCTCTTGCTTGTTGCCTTCCCAATAGTCCAAGTACACACAGACCTAACTTAATGCCATTCCACCCCCAGGAGCCTGTTGTCTTAGTCCAAGAGTCACTAAAGAGATTTCGTCTCGAATTCTGTATTTCCCTTGGTAAACTCTGCTTAGTAGCGAGTCCGTGTTAGTGAGGATCTTTCCACGCTTGTTTCATAAGTGAGAATCGTCCCGGATGTGCGTGTTTTAATTTCATAGAATATTCCATACTAGTTACCTAATTTATTAACATTCCTCCAAATGGAAAAAGTATACATCTTGAGGATTGAAAAAGGTTGAAATTATTGACCATAATAGTGTTGAAGATTAACAAAATTGAGGATTTACTTTGGTTTTGAAAGTATCTACAATTATATCCTCCGCGTAGACGCGAGTTGAGTTTAATTTTTTTTTTTCAATGAAAATCATCAGAAGAAAATGTTTTCACTAGTTGAAGTGTCAATAGGACGAAGTAAATAAATCTTTATTTAGAGTAACGATTTTATTAGTGACAAAATTTTTGTCTCATAAAGACGCTACTGGACGTAGTGTTTTACTAGAGAAAACAACTACTGTCAATAGTGATTTCTCGGTAATATGTTTCAAGACGGAAGGAAATCCATAATTTGTTATTTTCAACAATGTTTGGGGAAAAAAGTGACAGATTTATTATGTTTGAATGTTCTTCATAGTTCATAACTACCACCAACAAAGAGATTAAGAGAAGAAAAAAGTATTGATTTGAGTGTTATTATAAGAATGGAACTAGTAAGATTGAGTATTAATTATCTAACAATGATGGATAAGACTTGGTTGGTGAAGGTTTATCATCAAGAGGATTCAAGATCAATAGCAAGAATCAGTAAAATAGGACAGGGACCCAAAACAACATCAATATGAGAAATTGACATTATCAAAGCTAATTAATGCTCAGAAAGCCACCAAACATATTGCTCGCTMCACTATGGAAAAGGCTACATATACACTTAGTGTATGTAGTCCCCCCACATACACAAGTGTATAACCCATTCTAATTTGTTAATATAAATGAATCTCTTATTCCACTATTTGAATATGTAATTTTAAATTTCAACTCTTGCAATTTGCTCTTATATGATTGAATAATACACTTTGTGTATGTGGGGACCACATACATTTAGTGTATGTGTATCGGCTCCCCTCTACTACAGTGTACAAGTACAATAATTTAGTTCCTTAAACACACCATGTTGCTCATTTTGATGCTATATTATTCCTACTAGGTCCCTCAAATTCATTCCTTGCTATAAAATAAACCAAATTTGATTGCTTCAATTCATCAAACTATTCTTTTCAATCTCACTATGTTGCTCATTTTGACGCTAATATTTCTAATTGATCCCACAAGTTCATTCGCAGCAACTATAAATTATACAAAATGGGATTGCTTTAATTCATCGAATTATCCTTCACAATCTCCATTCGAAAGCAATCTCAAGCTTCTGCTCTCCAATTTAGTGTCACAAATTTCAGTAGCGCAAAACRGATTCATTACACATAAACAAGGGTCGTCATTTGACAAYGATGAGTATCAGGCTTACGGCCTTGCCCTGTGCCATGGAGACATACGGACTGGTGATTGTCGTCGCTGCGTTCAGACGGCTAGCAAGGAGGTGGTAACTTCGTGTCCGAGAGCGGCCAAGGCAGTGTTGTGGAAAGATGACTGCATGCTACGTTACTCGGACCAACCCTTTTTCTCTTTACTACAAGAACAACCGCACATATTGTTGTACGACATTGACAATGTCACAGACAATGTAGATGATTGGACTAAGTTGCTCCACGTTACCTTAAATAAGGTAAAACCAAAACTTGTACATAATTTTTTTTAATGTAAAAATTTTAGATCTGCGTGTATGTAATTTCATAATACTCCCTCTGTAATGTAAAAAAAATAACAATTAATTTTTTACGTATTTTTAGGAAGAGATTTAATAATGTAAGCGAGCAATTGATTTATCCTATTTTTCATTGTGTGTTAAAATTATGTTGATCAATTTGAACGTTTAATATGTTAAATCGCTTTCTCAAAATACGTGAAAATTCAATTGTTGTTATTTTTGSGTTACRKATAGAGTTATATATACACCCTTGGAAAACAAAGATTTCAAGAATTAGTTCTTCATGCTTTTCTAAGAAGTATTTAAGGGTGTAAACTAGTGATTTAGACAAAATATATTTAACACCAAACAGGATGAGATAAAAACAACTTTGTTAAAATTATTTTGTTTTTTTATTACACTCTTAAAATTCCTCCTCAACAAGCATGAAAAATATACTGTAGTAAATTTTCCTTACGAGGGAGTGATTTTTCCCCTCTACCCTTTAGTAACATACCCTTATATAAATAAATAAGATATACCCATCAGTATTTACCTTGTATTTTTTTTCCTAATATCATATACTCCCTTCGTTCACGAAGTTTGTTCCTATCACTATATGAATATTCCATGAATTTTCAACTACTTTCACTTTATTCTATTTTAAAAAATCTTATATTATTATTTTAATTGTCGTGGTCCACCGCGCGAACCAATCATACAACTTGTAATACATTCATTTGCATAAACAACGCAATTTATTATTTCTTTCCACAATCTAAATCTACTTTTTAACCCACTTCTCATCTTATATTAATTTTCATATTTTAAACCAAACAGTTTCTGTAAGAAATTCGTGGAACGAAGTAGTATGAGGTATGACCTTATAAACCAAAAACAGATGTTACTAGTTCTGAAAAATAATTTAGTACAGAACTATTTTAGTAACATCAAAAACCGGAAAAGGATATGCTTTAAGAACGGAGGAAAGGAAAATAAATTAATAAAAATATGCATTTATGTTGAATAATGTGTATTTGTCATAAAATTCGCAACTAATTAATTATTAGTTTAAGAATGAATTTAATACTTATATAAACCCTTAGAGCTGCATTTAGTATAATCCTAAAAATACTCCTAATTTTTGTCTATTTTAATTACTTGTTATATTTAATGAAATACCATACATGCTTTTTTTGTTTTTTTTTTTTATCAAATGTAACAATAATAAAATACAAAAGGGATTGGAGTAGCTAATTTTGCGAAAAGCTCTTAAAAATTTTCTCCAAGTACACAACTTAATACACGCCAATCCTTTGATGGAATTTTAACAGTAACATCTAAGGCAGCATCAAATGAGTCCAGTAATAAATTTGGCACAAAGAAGGCATGGTTTTCACCCTATGAACAAATATATGTACACATTAGCTCAATGTACGCCAGACTTGACAGAGGAAATTTGCACAAATGCTTCCGGGAAGCCAGATCTCGTTTTCTGGTTCTCGGCGTGGTGGGTGTTGCTAACTCCTAGTTGTACTATAAGGTATGAAGATTTTTCGTTTTATGGGCTCCATAGTCTGCGACAATCATCGCTGATTCATGATAGCTTGGCTCCTCCTCCGGCAACTGCAAGTCCAGGTGTGAATTATTTCTTCAAATACAAAAATACTGTTAAAATGAGTATGAATTTACTAAGAAATTGTCTCATAATTGTTAGCAGGAAAGAGGAAACGTCTATAAAAAATTTAATCCTTCTAATCATTGGCCGTTAGCGGTCATAGAATGCTGATCTTCCTAGGCAGCTGTCTCTTCAAATTGATCGCAAGGAGCGATGATTTCCGCACTCTGGTTGTTCATTCCGTAATCCTGTTGAGGACACCATTACTAACGTTGGAGTGCCAAACCACCACAGCTCATAAGTATCCTTGTTGAAGCTGACACTGGTGAGAATCTTCTTTTGTAGCTCGATTATTTTCAATCATAAATAATTCATGCATATCTTTCATAGGTTAGTAAGTTAGTTATAAACAATTTAAAGAGGCTAAATCTAAAATGTTTTATGGTGATCACACAGTGCTTGAAGACTGACTGCTGAGTCCTTGATGTTTAAGCTTGAGATACTTGAAGCTGCCACTAATAACTTTCTGGTGAAAACAAACTTGGTCAAGGCGGATTCGGCATTGTCTATCAGTAGGTAACATTAGAATTTGAATAATGGATTGTAATATGTACGAAATATGCTTGGGAAATTCTATACGGTGGCATTGAGTTTGCCAAAATCTACAAGATGCGACGTAAGTTTTCCAATTCTACATCATCCTCGAGTTTAGGGAATTCCACACCATGACCGAGGTTTGTTTTAAAGTTTGGTTTGCTACCATATGGAAAAAAACAAACTTCGAGGCCACAGCGTGGAATCCGTAAACTTCGAGGTCACGGTAGAATATAATAGGAAAATAGTTGCCATCGTGTGGATTTTGGCAAAACTCAATACCAACGTGGCACGCATTAAAATTTCCAATATGCCTACCATTTTCAGATTAGTAAGTGTATCGATTTTTGTCTATTATGCAAATCACACTAAAATATGATTGTGCTAGTTTTAATTGAATTGATTTCCATTGCAATAGGAACCTTACCAAATGGGCAACCAGTAGCTGTAAAAGGCTATCAAGGATATCTTGCCAAGGAGCAGAAGAATTAAGAACGAGTTTCTAGTAATTGCCAAGCTTCAACATCGAAATCTAGTCAGATTGCTGGGATTTGCTTAGCAGCAGAGGAGAAGCTGCTAGTGTATGAATTTGTTCCCAACAAAAGCCTCAACTACTTCCTCTTCGGTATGCTCTTTGATCTCTTCCTAACCTATATGTGCTGTCGAATAAACATCTACTTAGATGCAAAAGTTGCACATAATTATAGAACCCCATACAACTATGCCATTAAATGATTTTTAAATCAATCTCCACGATGATTAGAAATTTCCCGAATATGTAAGACTAGCTATAATTGTACTGTCAATGCACAAAACAAAAGGAAATTAAATTGGGAAATGCGGTACGATATTATAAAAGCATTGCAAGAGGATTTATACCTTCATGAAGACTCTCAACCAAGAATCATTCATCGTGACCTGAAGCCAGGTAACATATTGTTAGATGAAATATGAATCCGAAAATTTTCAGATTTGGTTCAGCTAGGATCTTCAAGATCGAACAAAGTGAGGATCCACTAGCAGAGTTGTGGAACATAGTAAGTTCTATTATCGTACTGTTATGCTTTTATCTCTAATTACATGCCTGCAATCTAACTATAGGATTTTTCATATACAAAATGAACTCACAGAGTTAATACTTCAATTCAAGAATTGGATCTATATAATCATATAAAAATCTCATATTTTGGCAATATATAGTGAATCATCATGTTAAGATAACAATTTTAAGTCCCACATTCAAGAAATAGAGAGTTGAAGAGCTCCTTATATGGTTACTCAGCACATTAGTGAGACTTTTGGGATGTGCCAAAAGCGGATGCGATCCAACACATCATAAATTGCTGCTGATATGTGCTGCGTGAGCGTTTGACGGCGGCCAACACATCATAAAGTTGCATGATATGTTTTCGTTTGAATAAAATTAAGAATAGCAACAAAAACAAATTAAATAATTTGTATCAACAATACATAACCAATATTTATTATACACCAAGGGAGTATAATTGTTGTGTATAAAAGAAAGTATTGACAAAATTGTTTCTTCCGTATATAAGCGAATTGAAAACCCATAATTCTTGTTTAATTTGACAAAAAACATTCCTAAAATAGATCAATGTTGCCAAGGTTATTAGCTACGGGTTTAGTTCATCTATTACTATTTAATTATCTTACGGTAACTTGTTTTCATGGTGCAAATGAGTCACAAGGGTCAAGGGCGGATGTATATTTACAACRGGAAGAAGGGATTGAGGCATTCCTCATTAWCTGAGAGTATCTAACATAGAATATTCATTCAATAAAGGATGAAGAGGAGAGTCACACATACACAAGTTCAGTGAGTTTCAACATTAAAGTAATTAATAATATGAAGAGTAGTCCACCAAGTTTATTAACTAAAAAAGGGTTTTTCTAAGTTATATCCTTAARGTTTTGCGATTTTTAAGTTGTGTCCAAGAATTTTTTTTGTCTTACCGTATTCCCGAGTTTTAGTAGTTGTATAAGTTGTATCCTATATGATTAATTAAACTTAACTAATTAAGGTTAAATATTAAATAAAAAAACTAAAATAAATAACCCCAACCAACCCTCTCCCTGAACCGCACCAGCCCCACCCTTACCTAAACCACACTAGCCCCCACCCACCACCGTCGCACCAGCCCACCCTCACCTGAACCGCACCCTCACCCACTAACATCGAACCAACCCCACCTTCACCTAAACCGCCCAAAAATCAAGCCACCACCACCATAAAAAAAACCTCAAATCATATTCTAAAACTCACACACGTTTATGGTTAGAGTTCGATTGAATCGCAAGGGTGGTTGTGGTGGGTTTGCTGGCTTCGAATGGGTGATTGCGGTGGGTTCGCTAGGAGTGGTTATGGTGGTCGCGTAGTTTCGAGAGAGAGAAAGTGGAAGTGGTAATAGTGGTGGTGGTAACAATGGAGGGTAGCTAGTGTCGGTTTGGATCTCATGGCAGATTGTTGTGGGTGGGTGCGTCGGACTAGTTGGGTGGCGAGTAAAGTTAGCCAGGGTAGGGTTTTTGTTTTGATTTTTATTATTAAGTTAACCTTGGTTAATTAATTAATCAATTAAGATACAACTTATACAACCACTAAATACCAAGGATACGACTAAAACACAAAAATTCTTGACACACCTTAGAAATCGCAAAACCTCAGGATATACTTAGAAAAAACCCATTAAAAAAATTATTCCAACTAATTTTCAATGTAGGATTCACACGTACGCTTATACATCTCAACACAATATTCCATATTGAATCTCAATGGAATAACATGTGTATCAATTCAAGTTCTGTCCATCAATGAGTTCTAAGACTAATTATATTTTGTCATCTTTTATCCAATTTGTTATAGAGTAGTTCTCTCAATGCTTGCGTGGTTACATGGCTCCTGAATACGCAATCACGACATTTTCAACAAATTCAATTATTACAGCTTCGGCATACTAGTATTGGAGATTATAAGTGGAAAGACATCAGCTCGAACTTTCGCCTATCCCACGAAGAAGACCTTAACTCACGTAAATAATAAACTACTCCATTAAAAAGATTAGTTACTATTTAATTTCCTGTTTAACATGACATGTGATGTCTTTCAGCTTGGATATGCTGACAGAGGAAAAGCCTTGAATTATCGATCCAACATACACAATTCGTGTTGAGTACAGAATCATGAAATCATTCACTTGGGCTATTGTGTGCGCAAGACAGCATAAACGAGAGACACCATGTCACTGTTGTTCAGATGCTCAACTCTGATTCTACCACGCTGATGACACCTCAATGCCCTCGATCCTTTTATGGTGCATAAGTTCATCTACGTTGTCATCAAGATTAAGCGACTATTACGGGACAACGAGCATACTAATGTCTCATTGCCATTGTCCCAAATCCATGAAAAATCAAAGAGACGCATGTATCGCAACTAGATTCTGTAACCCTGTTATGGAGGATGCATAGACATAACGTACTGTTTCAAATTGTTTAATTACTCCCTTTGTCTTTTGGGTCAATAACCAGATAAAAAAGGAAGATGGAATTCTAATTGACTTCATGCTTGTAAACCCTAAAACCTGCAAAAACCCCAAAACTACAAAAGTTTTCGGGCTTCCATGGAATAACGTATGATAAGCCCCAAATTTAGTTGGTTTATTGCTTATCGTTTTGTAATTTTTTCAAGATATTTTGTCAATATGTAAGTCTCTAGTTATAGGATATCTGGGTAATTCTAATATATCTGCCTGAGATACTACTTTTAGTATCTCTAATGGCAATTTCGTAAATTTTGTTAACTTTCAAACATGCATATGATGCTTGTACCTATAATATAAAATATATAGTGACAAAAAATACCCTTAGAGATACTACTTTAGTATCTCAGGCTATATGTTGGAAATTCCCCGAGTTATCAGTCCTCATTTTTGGGATTTTATTTGTTATGCTTTTATGCAATTTGTGGTATTGTTTTTTTAGATTTTGAAGAAGTTTGGAAGATGATTATGTCCAACAAGACAATATATGTACTCTCCGTTTCAGTTTGTTTTTACGTTTCTTTTTTTTGTTTCCTTTTTACTCTTTACATTTCTTTTTTATAATTAATATACCCTTTACTTATTTACTTTCATCTTGATTTCCACCAAACTTATCTCATCCCCTCGTTTTAAATATAAAAAAAGATAATTTAATTTTATGGAAAAGCTATATGTAGCCTAAGGTACATATAAAGCATTAAATATGTTACCTAAAAGAAGAAGTTATGATTTAAATGAAATTGTAACATTAATTGACATAATCAAAGATGATTTTAATTGATTTTTTTCCATTTTTGGTTTTATATGTAGCCCTAAGGCTACATATAGACATAACCTTTTATTGCACACATCTACTCAAACAAAGAAAGAATAATACAAAATTCCAATATCAACAATTTATCCAAACTAATTTCCCTATAACGTGTAATTCTCAAACGTAAAAAACAAATCGGAACGGAGGAGTACAAATTAAACTTTCTTGTCAGTAAGAAATGTAGAACAAGTTTTTGAAGATCTCCGGCCTTAAAGATGCATGAATATCGAAATTAATGAGGAATTTTATTATTGAATTATCCTCGTGAGCTGTGCTCGAGTATAATTTTATTTAGTTGTATTGGATGTGAAATTTAATTCCGTAGTTTAGATCTTCTTCATTCATATATACATTTTTCGATGTAGATGTCCTATAACTAAGGATGAATAGATTCAACCTTCCCGTAAAAATAACAAGCAAGATAAAGACGTACGCATCCTACGCAACATAGTATAATGCTAGTTATCAAGGATGCATAGACTTAACCTACTATTGAAGATTGTTTAATACTCCCTTTAGTTGTTTTTTTGACTTATTAAATTTGTGTCAAAATAATTGTAAGATTGTTGAGATTTATGGGTGAAATAAAACTAGTTAAAAACGAAGAGGGATTAAACATATATACTCCCTCAGCCTCAGATTGCAACATTTTGTGTKAGAGAAACTTTATTTGCAATCTCAATGAGACTTTTTTGCATTAGATGGAGAAAATGTGAATCTGTACCACTTGTGTTGAGCGAGTTCAGTCTAGTATTGCGAGAGGAGTTTTCATTGAAAATCTTATGTTATTAAACGTAGTTTGTTGAAATGAGCATTCAAGTGTAGTTAGTTTATTTTGCTCCAAATGGAGGTTAAGGATCTCCATTTGTAGATTTTGCTTCAAATGAAAATAAAATCCATATCACACATAGAGGAGAGACTTTAGTTAACTAGTTCAGTCATGGTCCGAACCAAGCAGTACAGTTGATTTCACTCTTTTCCCTTAGATTGAATTGTTTCMATTGTAACTTCACCGGTTACAGTTTCAAACCAACACAGTACAGTTGATTTATCTTCTCAGTTTGGTTAAGTTCCAATTGAATTCAATTCAACCCCGTATGGGATCTGTTCAAAAGTTCAATCTATTATTAAACATTTTTTTCGGTTTGAATTCAATTGTATTCAGTTTTGTATTTTAACCATAATGCTTTGGGGTGAGTAATTGGTGTTGGTGATCGTCGAAACCATATGATTTCGGTTCAAATGGACAATTGTGTAAYTATCAATTTCAAATTAACAGATGTTTCGGTTGAATTAAGTTTTGTTCTTTAACCTTAGTAGTTTTAGTGATTAATTATGCCGGTTGCTATAATTATACATACAAGATAGTATGATCAANTAAGTTCCAATTGAATTCAATTCAACCCCGTATGGGATCTGTTCAAAAGTTCAATCTATTATTAAACATTTTTTTCGGTTTGAATTCAATTGTATTCAGTTTTGTATTTTAACCATAATGCTTTGGGGTGAGTAATTGGTGTTGGTGATCGTCGAAACCATATGATTTCGGTTCAAATGGACAATTGTGTAAYTATCAATTTCAAATTAACAGATGTTTCGGTTGAATTAAGTTTTGTTCTTTAACCTTAGTAGTTTTAGTGATTAATTATGCCGGTTGCTATAATTATACATACAAGATAGTATGATCAAYGTYAATACAAATTGTAAATTTGTATTAGAGATCAAATTTATTATAGTGTACATTCGTATTTGATCAAAATATCTATACATAAAACATGTATACTCTGTGTAAAGCATTACGAGATCAATATAACAAAGGATGTTAGGATGATGCCRAAAGTTAAATAACTATACAAGTTGTTATGATCAACATCWGTGCAAATMGCCATGAACCAAATCTAGATTAATAAAACAAATTAACATTGTACTGTACACRAATCGATAGTAATTTATACGAAACTAAGTAAGATTGTTATATTGTAATAAATCAAACCAWTAATAGTTTATAAAATAGTTATAGGAAACATTTGAACGATATATGCAATGATCGATTACGAACAAATTTAATCTAACGTGAATATAAATAATTTGTATATAAGATAAGATGATCAATGTTAATGTAAGTTACCATTGGACTAACCTCGATCAATGAAACTAAATATCAATGTAAAAGAATCGATTATAACTTTATAACAAACTAAGTAACATTTTGATTTTGTATTAAACCAAATCATTAGTCATAAGCCAATATATTAGATAGATATATGAAAAAATGATAATCAAATTGGAATATTTATAATTTAGTATGAAATATAGTAGCTTCTTGTGTTAGATTAATACTTCGTATAAGAAAAGTTATTAATTATATCTAAACAATACATGTCACACATATCATCTGAATACTATTACGGAGCAGTATGATAGTAGTAAAAATAAAGCAAATCCAAWTACTCACAATGGGTAAAATATATACCGTTGGATCTGATTAATCAATGATAGATAAGAAGGAAAAAATAGACACATCGATCACACTTTTTAACTGTTAGATTTAATACTCAATAGATAATATGATGGCCTAAAATAATCTAACAATCTCACCCCACTCATTCATTTTCTTTTTCTCTTCTTTTTTAATTAAATTACTCAACCAGATTTCTCCTTAGCCAAAAATAATTTCTCCCTCTAAAATCATCACCCAAAAACTCTATTTTATAGATCTAAACCTCATGTTACTCTTTATTTTATTTTATTTTTCATTTTTCAATCCAATTAAATTTATTGTCTTTAATTTAATTTGAACTTATGTCCTCAAGGAATCCTTGAAAGATGCAACAATTTCTTCAAACCACCAATTTCACAAACCCCAATTTCGAATAACTAACCCAAAACCACAGGTCCACAGCCAATAATTTACAATTTTCTCAATCTTTCGTTCATTTTTTTCCATGGTTCCTTCATGAATATTGTAGATTTAGAAAAAAAATTACATGA